>JAODAL010029715.1:0-51169 GCA_025379985.1 Phyllomedusa bahiana
CCAGTGATCACAGACGCCCGCAAACCCATGCAACACGCATTAAAAGGGTCTGGAATGATGGCCTGAAAAAAGGTGAAGAAGCCTCGACTTCAATCTTCATAAGAAGCGTCGGCTCAAGTTTGCAAAAAAGTATGAAAAATGGAAGATTGGAAACTGGTGATTTGGAGCTATTAGAAGAAAGTCAATAGACCGGGCTCTGATGGGGCAAATGGATTGAAAAATTTAGGAAACAAGTTCAGTGGAGGAAGCCTCAGAATATCCCTATATGTTTCACAGATGTTGGATACTTGACCAGGATCAATGTTGATCTCAATGCGAGTGTCTTACAACATGAGTTACTTCGAGTACTATGTGTATGAAAAGGACGACAGCAGGACAACGACCTGAGGCAGACATCAAGGTTGGAGAAGGAATGCTTCAATGACAATGAAGTAGAGTTGCTGTATTGGCCCCCCACAGTCCCCAGACCTCAACCAATCCAACAGTGTGGGTTAGAGTTGAAGAAAAAGCTGTATTTGTTCCCCAAGTCCGCCCTGCACCAACATTGGGAACGTGTAGAAGAGACCTGGGATCGGGACTTTGGCCAAAACTTGCTTAAATTTCTGATCCAGAGGTCCAGGAGGATTCAGGCAAGCTTGGGAAAAACCAAAAGGGGGATTTACCAAATTACTAACAAAATTAAAAACATTTTGATTTTTAGGAATAAAAACAGCAAAAAATGCACTCTAGGCCATGTTTCACACCCCGGCTTTAAAATGGGCCGTATTTCGGTCCTTTAATTTTCGCCCGAAGTAGCGCAAATTAGGGCTGAAAACGGCCCATTCAAATTACGGTAACCCACAGTTCTCATAGAGCACTATGGATTACGTCTCCTCTCCCTGCCCAGCGAATTTCGCCGAGGGGGGAATAATTTTACATGTGAAGTACCAGCGGCGTATACGTGCCACTGGTAATGAAAGTCTATGGGCCGGCGAGGTGCCGGCCCCCCCGCTCCCTCCCCGCCCACACGGCGTAACTGCGGGGTGTAATTACACCCCGCAGTTAACCCGTGTGAACATAGCCTTACATGACAAGAGTCTGCAAAACTAAGCAAGGCGACCTCAATACAGGTAGGAAACTACTCTATTGCTCTCTGTTGGTGCCTATTCAGACTTCCACATTTCAGGGAGAGAAGATTCCAGCTACAAGCTACTCTGCATTGATTTAAAAACCTGTGCAGGTGGGCGGAGTGCAAAAAACCCTAAGAGGGGGCAGCCACTCCCCCATACAGTCTACAAAACAATATTTAGTCTGTATTGAGGTCGTCTTGCCGATTGGCAGGTGGGCTTCAAGGGAACCTGTCATATAGGTTATGCCCCCATGCTGAGGGCAGCACAAGCTAGTGTCAGACCTACTGTTTCCAGCGTGGTGTCCCTTATTCTGTAAGATGCTGTAGTTTTAGAGCATTGACCCTCACATCTTATTCATGAGTAGGTGTTAGCCCCACCCACCAAGTTATTCTCATGTTTCTACCTATTCAAAGTAATAGGTTTATCAGTTGAGGTGGGCGGGGCTAGCCTCAGATGGGCGGGGTTTGAAAAAAACTGACTCTTTGAATGTCTTCTGGCTGAAAACTGCAGATTTGAGCATTAAATACACGAAAACTACAGCATCTTACAGAATAAGGGACACAGCGCTGGGAACAGCAGGTCTGACACTAGCTTGTGCTGCCCTTAGCAAGGGGGGCGTAAACTATGTGACAGGTTCTCTTTAAACAGTTTTGATCAAAAATGTGAACTAAGAACCTCAAAATTTTTCATGTATTATAAGTCGCAGAAATGTTTTGGATGTGCAGACCATATATTGTTTTCTAGTCATGGTTTTAAGGTATTCGCCATAGAAAGTCCCATTATATTTAGCATTATTTATTGAATAATATTTCATAAGAGATTTTGAAAAGAATATAAAACCACTAAAGCCTAAAGATCTGCGCTGCTTGCACTAATCTCCGTCATCTGCCAAGTGACATTCCAGTACTTGCAGTAATGCCGAGTGGAAAAAGGCCAAGCAATCCCAACTGTGTTTGTCCAGCTGTATCACGGCTCCCCCAAACATGTCACATACTGACTGACAGCAGGGACAGCAAACATAATATCTGCAATACTCCAGGACAGTCATACACTATATGGGAAATGGCAGGAAGGACAAGCAAAATAAAACGGTGTGTGATAAGAGGGGAGCAAAGTCTTCCCTTCAAGCAGTCATCCGTTAGTAATATCCAGCCACTGGTTAATTAACAGAGCATAATGGTCCTATGTTACGGAGAGCCATTGTTTTGCGTAGGCAAACTGGCCTTGAACAGATCCGTGCAAAAGTGTTGGACAAGTCGCCAACGTGAAGTGACACTTTATCATCCCCTATTTGTACAAGGTCATGTAAACAGACATGAAGAAGAGCAGCGCTGGTTCCTTTCTGGATTAGGAGACTACATTTTCCCACGCTGTCTATGTGAGAGAATTCCTCACCGATTCGTACAGCCCTGGAGCCTTGTAGACTTCTGCCATTCCTGCAATGACAACTTCATGCACCCTGTCACACCAGCAATCTAGTTTAAATAAGTGAACTTATACTCGTCACTAAATTTCACCCAGTAAAAACCATAGGATAGTCTATCAGATGCTTATCAACAAAATGCCTCGTTATTGCTGTTGGTATCTGTATTCAGTTGATGGAGACTGCAGCTTCCTCCATACCACTTCCACTACACGCTGACCACCAGAATACATTCTATAAAGGGTTGATTAGTCAAAACCCTTTAAAATAAGGGCACCCCCAAACATATGTTTTTTGACCATCAACTAATAAAAAAAAAAAAAAAAACACAAATCATCATACATAATCCATGTACATCGCATAATTTATGCAATGTACACCAAAATGGGCTGGAATATAAAATCAATAATAAAACAGCAAATCACCCATAAAGGCAGCAACACAACACTTAAATATAAAGTGCAAACGCACAGCATATCATTAGCACTGCTGCCCTTAAAGGGGTTGTCTCACTACAAAGATTAGCTTTCAACATATAGGGAATACTAAATAAAGATGTTTTGACAATATATTGCATTTTTCATTTTTGGAGCTACAAGTGATTTTATCACCTTCTGTGCTCTCTCTGGTTCCCAAAGTGACCGACCTGTGTACTTCTTTCCCCTGCTGTTTGTTCTATCTGATAGCAGGGAGTAACGTCATCACACAGGTCGTGGGCAGCACAGAACTCCTGACAGTGAGAGCTTGTTTGTTATCTGATCTTTGAGACAAAAGCCAGTAATTACTACTGTTTACTTTACCTCAGAAGCTTTCCTGGTCCTGACAGCATGAGATTTATCTAATTAGCAGAGGTCTGAATACACAGAGCTCATATGCTAATTACAGACAGCTTGACCAGGAAGTGACAGAGCAAAAGCAGCATTATTTCATTCATGCATCCTATGAAACTTTGAGATGAGACAACCCCTTTAAGATTCCAAAGTCAAATTAGACGCAAATCCAAGCAATTTGGTCGGCCTGAATCATTATTTGGTTGTAGAACCCACATAGTTTCCGACTTGTTAAAGCTAGTTCTATGTCCACATGACAAGCTTTTCGACAGCTGCCCATCTGTTGGGGTACATCTCTACCAACTTTGCCTATTTTTTTTCAAAATAGCTCTAGCTCAGTCAGAATGGTTGGCAAACGTTTGTGAACAGAAATTTTCACGTCCTCGCACAGGTTCTCAATGGGATTTAGGTTTGGACTGGGCCATTGTAACACATGAATACACTTGGCTATAAACCATTCCACTGTAGCTTTGGCTGTATGTTTAGGGTCGTTGTCCTGCTGGAAGGTGAACCTACACCCCAGTCTGAAGTCTCTTGCAGCCTCTAACAGATTTTCCTCTAAGATTGCACTGTATTTAGCTTCAACCATCAACTCTGACCAGCTTCTCAGTCCCTGCTGAAGCAAAGCCTCCTCACACCATGCTTTACGGTGGGGATGGTGTGTTCAGGGTGATTTGCCGTGCTGGCTTTTCTCCATACATAAGGCCACATGTATGAAAACTGTCCAGGTCTAAAACTCACTTTGTTGCCCATAGCAACCAGAGCACCCCCTCATTTTTCCAGAGCACTCTCTGAAATGAAAGGAGCACTCTGATTGGTTGCTATGGGCAATAAAATGAGTTTTAGACCTGGACAGTTTCCATACATGTGGCCCATAGAACTTGGTATTTGGGCCAAAAAGTTAAAATTTAGCTCTCCTCTGACCAGAGCATCTTCCACATGTTTGCTGTGTCCCCTACATAGCTTTTTGCAAACGGGACATCTTAGGGCTCGTTCACACGGCTTATTCTGGGACTGATTTCAGCCGTATCGCACATCGTATTTGCGCTCCAATACGGCTGAAATCAGTCCCAGGCATTACGGTAATACACGCAATAAGCGCCGTGAATAATGAATGTCTACGGGGCCGGCGAGCTGCGTCCCCACAATTACGTCGGCAATAAGCAGTGTGAACATTGCCTTATAGCTTGCTTTCAAAAAGGGCTTTCTTTTAGTCACTTATCCACAAAGGACAGATTTGTGGAGTACATAACTAATCATTCTCCTACCTGAGCTGTGGATCTCTGCAGCTCCTCCAAAGTGACCCTGGGCTTCTTGGCTGCTTCTCTAATTAGTGCTCTTTTTGTCTGGGCTGCCAGTTAAAATGGACGACCATGTCTTGGTAGGTTAGCGGTTGTGTCATACTTCTTCCATTTACAGATAGTGGATAGAACAGTGTCCTGTAAGATGTTCAGAGCTTGGACTATTTAAAACCTAACCTACAATACACTTTGCCACAACTTTATTCCAGAACTGTCTGGTGTGTTCCTTGGTTTCCATGATGCCGTTTGTGGCCTTCACAAAACAGCTGTAGTTTTATGGAGAATAAATTAAATACAAATCTACTCTATTTACTAATTAGGCAACTTCTAACGGCAATTTCTCACACTGGATTTTACCGTGAAGCATGGGGGTGGATCATCATACTTTGGGACTACTTTTCTGCAAAGAAGACAGGATGACTGCACTGTATTGAAGGGAGGATGGATGGGGCCATGAATCTAGAGATTTTGGCCAACAACCTTTCCTCAGTAAGAGCATTGAAGATGGGTCATGGCTGGGAGGACAATGACCCAAGGAATGGCTCCATAAGAAGCATTGCAAGACCTTGGAGTGGCCTAGCCAGTCTCCAGACCTGAATCCAATCAACTCGTCGGACATCTGTAATTGCAAACAAAGGCTTTTGTACCAAATATTAAGTTCTATTTATCTACTGTATCAAATATTTCATGCAATAAAATGCAAATTAATTTATTAAAAATCATACAATGTGATTTCCTGGATTTTTGTTTTTTAGATTCCGTCTCTCACAGTTGAAATGTACCCACGGACAAAAATTACAGTCCTCTCCATTCTTTGTAGGTAGGAAAACTTGCAAAATCGCCAGTGTATCCAATACTTATTTTCCCCCTTGTACGTGTATAAAGATATTTTTCGAATTAAAAAAAGAAAAGTGATCTGCTCTTAAAAAATGCAGTAGTTATGCACTCTAAATAAATGAAATAAGTTCCTAAGAAAAATCTATTATAGATCTTTCCCAAATGTAAAGGGAATAGCACAGCCACATACTTCAGGACTGCCTTATACATTCATGACATCAACCCTTGGCGGTCTTCCCAGCTGATATAAACGTTAACCAGTCTCTTGAGACGCATTCTAATTGAGTTCTGAGAAGTATAATGAAAAGTAAAATCAATTAGACGTATAGTCCAACTGAAAGGCAGGTAAACGTATATATAGTTACTCCTCGTCTTCTCCTGTTCTATATATAAACTGCTTAAAGGGGTTGTCTCGCTACAAGATTGCTTTTTATGTTAAAACAAGTCACTTTGCAATGTGTCCATTAACAGTGTCCTACCTATTCGATATATTCCCTCTTGTATAAGCTGCATCAGCTCCTCAGGTTGCTATAACTACAGACCTGTTTGATCTCTCCTGATAGCTGCCAGTGCTGGTTGCTATATCTACAGACCTGGTTTCTACTGTAGCCTAGTGGAAGCCAGTAAACACCCCCCTGAATTCAAAGTGAAACCAAGAAAATAGGACTGAGGTAAGATGCATCAATGCAGTGAGACAAACCTTTTAAACACAGAGAAACAAATTCCTCAAGTACACATTGAGAATCCACCAGAGTCTGGTCTTGTGGGTTTCCCAAGTACTGTCCCACTACTTATGTAACTGGTTTATGTAATGATAGCATGAAGCGCAGGCTCGTGTTCTACAGGACATGGATTACTACAAATTACCAGACAAAAGTACAGATCTAGTAGATCTCCTACCCAAAACATTATAGCAATTATGTAAAAGCATGCGCAATAACAATTATATTACCACATCAGCCTTTATAACGATCTACTTACAGATGACTGGTCGCTACACACAGCACCTGTACAATAGAACGGATCCCACAGAGCGAATACAGTATTATTGTATTAGGAAACTAGAGAATTTCATAACCATAGATAACCTGACTCAAAAGAAGATTTTACCAAAATTAAGCATTTCAAAATGAATTTGGTCTTAATTACAACAATCTGTGTACTTCAAAAGGAGAAGCCGTTTGCTTTGGAGCTTGTGATATTATTCATACAGGTAAATGTTCACATGTGGCATACCGGTATCGGGTTTAAACAAAAGTATAGGTCCATGTATGCCAAGGGTGTCAAACTGCGGCCCTCCAGCTGTTGAGAAACTACAACTCCCATCATGCCCAGTGTTATAGATTATAAAAATGCATCATGGGAGTTGTAGTTTCCCAACAGCTGGAGGGCCGCGGTTTGACACGTGTGATGTATGCACTTCAATACTCCAGTCTAAATGGTAAGGCAAGTAGCCACTGGCTCCTAAGGCTTAGTTCACATCTGCATCGGAGGTTCATTTTGAAGTTCTTTTAGCAGATTCCATTAAAAATGATGGAAAAATTTTCTATTAAAAAGACAAACTCCATTGTAGTCAGAGTCCGTCAGGTGCAAGGGAGGCTTTGAACAAAACCTCCAAAGCGGATGTGACCCTGGCACGTGTGTGTGTGTGTGTGTGTGTATGTGTGTATGAGTGTGTGTGTGTATGTGTGTATGTGTGTATGTGTGTATGTATATATATATATATATATATATATATATATATATATATATATATATATATATATATATATATATATATATATATATAACAGAAGGCTACGAGACAAATTTTTCTACTTCCTAAATAAGAATGGTTATTATAAAAATGAAGAACCTTGGAAAAAGGAAGGGTTACACGGGATGGAAGCACTGCAGATTCTCTGTAATAGAAAAACCGTAGCATTTCTGCACTCAGTATTAGAGGTGAATTTTTGTGCAGCTAATTTTGTGGTGAATCTGCAGCATTTTCCATAAGCCTGCAACACTGGAGCACATTTATCAAGACAGTTGCACCTTTGCTTCTTTGGTGGAAGAAGCCTGGTGATATAAGGCTGTTTCCAAGATGTTGGATACTTGACCAGAGTTGATGTTAATCTCAATGCTGAGCTATATGTGAGTATCCTACAAGATGAGTTACTTCATGCACTCAAGTACTATGGGTATGAAGAGGACGACACAGTGTTCCAGCAGGACAACGACCCAAAGCATGTGCTGGTGAATAAATGGTTCAATGGATTAGCCCCACAGTCCCCAGACCTCAACCCAATCCAACACTTGTGGGTAGAGTTGAAGAAAAAGAAGTATTTGTACCCGAGTCAACCAATGTGAATCAACATTGAAAATGTGTAGGAGAGACCTGGGATCAGATTTCAGTTGAGACATTCTTGAATCTGATCGAAAGCTCAGAAGGATTCAGGCAGTGTTGAAAGCCAAAGTTGGATTTACAAAATACTAAAGATTAACATTTTGATTTTAGGAGCAAAACAGTAAATGCAGGTACATGACAAGAATCTGCAGAACTAAGCACCAAGAACTAAGCATCAAATTGATGTTTAAAATAACTAAGATGATTGTCTATAAAATGATGGGAGTCTAAAGTTCAAAGCTGCAGTGGATGGTAAGATATGGAGCCTAAAAGTCAAAAGATCAAAACATTGTTACCCTTTAGCTTGTCGGTGTTTGTTCTACCTAAACAGCTTGATTATTGTATCATAAGGTGATAAACAGCCTGATGTTACCATTTTACTACAGTAAAGTTATCACTTAAATATGTGCCGTGTATGAGGGAGTAGGAGTCGGAGTTTTGGCTTACCGACTCCACAGCCCTGTTAACAGGAGTTGTGTAAATTATCTTGTCTAGTTTAGATGAGCCCCTTTATAGTGTTGTACAAATCTGCCCTTGTTTGGTTGGATCGAACTTATAAACAAAATTCAGGTTCAGGAAATCCCAAACCCGATTGTTTTTTTTACTGCCTGTATCCTCAACCCTAATTTAAGATTAGGGTTTCTAGGCCTTTTTAGAGTTCATTTACTTCATTGTGCTTCCAGGTCCACCGGCGACGTTTCTCCAATGTTGCTCCGACATGAGTCACTTCACATTAGGCTGGAGCGAGAATAAAGTTAGATCGACATGCCAAATAGAGGTAAGGTAAAGGGTGTAATCACAAAGCAAAAGTGGAGATGGCCGCAGTTGCCCAGTTCTCCCCATTCATTTCTATGGTAGTTCTGAATATAGCCGAGTGAATGTGCTCGGCTATGCTTAGAACTCCCATAGACATGAACGGGGAGAGCCGAAGAAGCACAGCCATTTCCTCGTTTTTGGAGTCCGTCTTGTAGCGAGCACAGAGCGGACCTCGGAAAGGGATTTTGCGCTAGCCCTAAAAAGGCCAAAATATCCTAACTTCAACTTAAAGTGGTTTTGCCACCAAGTGAGTTGCTTACCTCTTATCTGGCTCAGGAGAAAAGATAAACAAATCATGAACGCTGCAGTGGTGAGAGGGAGGGGGCTGAGCAGAGAGGAGCAGAGTGAAAAAAAAAATGAAGGGAGCGTCTGCAATGTTTACTCAAATAACATTACAACCAGTGGATTGTCTATACAGGTGAAAGCCTCATACACTGCACTTTCTCCCCAGCCCCTTGCAAGCTCATTCATGTTCCCAGTCATCAGATAAGTGCAAACACGCAAGCACGGCCAGATCAGCTCCTGTTAGTGTACTGGTCGGGTCTAATGTAAAGTTTCAGGAAACTAGGGGGGACTGAGCAATGCTTTAGCTCTCACAGCCTTCACTTTTTGTTATCACATATATTTAGAAAAGTGATTACATACCCATTTTGGAGGATCCTATGTCAACATTACATCGTGGCAAAACCCCTTTAAGATCAGGGTTGATAGGGATGATTTTTTGTCAATTTACACCAAGATGCTATATGGGTCAAATTGAAGTGTGTTGGGCTGACATCTGAACACTATCCATGTTCCTAAACTAACAGTGGAAGGAAGGAGGTGGCTATAAACACATGAGTCAACATATAGAGGGCTGCTGCTAGACTGCAAGTGTTGTTTTAATCTTAAACTCTGTAACCCCAAGATGCTTAAAAGGCCATGAACCAGGGCGATCTTGGAATTGATCAGATTGACAAGACAACAGCAACAATACCAAGAAGCAGACTATGCAGCTTCATGGTGGAAGCTTGTGTCTTCTAATGACACCTCCATGTGAAGTACCTCTCTGATAATCTCCTAGGTAAATAAGACATCATAACTGCAGAATCACAGGAAGTTCAACGGCGAGTTCATTTGCTAACCACTTCATGCAAGATGACTTCAGCTGAACATGCTCGCAGGATAGATGATCTTCACTTCCTGACTCGCACCAGAACAACAAACACTGAATACCAGGGAGAAGTGCCGTTCAACAGGTTTTCAATGGAAAACATGCCAGCAGGGACATGACTGTCATATCCCTTCCGCCGAGCCTAAACTAGACTGTAAAACTGATCTGTCAGACAGCAGTCAAGACACAACAAATACCTTCACGCGCAAGGTCGTTCCAAAGCATCAGATTATTTCTTCAAGGAGAACTTGCATTGGAAATTCCCCACATCAACCTGAACAATACATGAGAAACCATTGAAAATTCATGTTCATTTCTGCACAGTACATTTAGTTCCAAAGTGAAGCCCGTGCCTGGAGATGCAGCGCTTAAAATTTTATTTTTTGGATGTTGGATAACAATGCATCTATTTTCTCCCATAGTATATTGCAAAAAAAAAAAAAAAACATTAAACATTGTAATTTCAGTTCTTTAAAAAGGTGCTTAGTTAGCTTAAAAGATTAGTCCCCTTTATTAATTTATGGTATATCAGCAGAATATACCAAAAATGTCTGATAGACTTAAGCTCAGGGGTCCCCCAACCTTTGTGCTGCAGACACAGTGGATGGAGAGTGAGTGTGTGTGTGTGTGTGTGTGTGTGTGTGTGTGTGTGTGTGTGTGTGTGTGTGTGTGTGTGTGTGTGTGTGTGAGTGTGAGTGTGTGTGTGTGTGTGTGTGTGAGAGAGAGGGGTGTTAGAGGCATATTATAAAATTACTGTTAGGCCAAGTTCGCACTGCTTATTCACGCCGTAATTGCGGGACGGATTTCGCCACGCAATTACAGCATGTGGACGGGAGGGGGGTTGGCGGCGCGTTTCCCACTGGGATATTGTAAGAGGTAAGATTTAGTGTTAGGACTCACCTAACTGGAGTCTCCTTGACGATTGGGAGGTGCGCTTGAACATTTTTGATCAAAACTGCTAACTAAGAACCCCAAATTTTCATATATCATTAGCAGACATGCATTTTTCACAAATTCCTATGTACCTTTGTTCTTTAATTAATAGTGTGCTGCTGGCACTTGGAGTATGTATATATTGTTGCCGCACCAGCATGCACCTATGGTCGTTTTTCCAAAAAGTTTTTTTATGTGCAGAGTCAACTGTTGTCTTTTTAGTATGTATGAGGCGTGGCTGCCTTTTGGCTTTTTGCACACCACCCACCTTCCCAGTCTTTTAAAATAGAGCATTAAGTTTGGTAGTTGGTCCTTTCACTCCCTGGAATATGGAGGTCTGAATGGACACCAAGAGAGGTAAGATTTAGTGTTAGGACTCACCTAAACTGGGGTCTCCTTGACGTTTGGGAGGTGAGCTTAAACATTTTTGAACAAAACTGTAAACTAAGAACCCCAAATTTTCATATATCATTAGCAGACATGCATTTTTCACAAATTCTTATGTACCTTTGTTCTTTAATAGTGTGCTGCTGGCACTTGGAGTATGTGGATATTGTGCATGTCACTTTCACGAGCGGGGAGGGGAGACGGAATCCATAGTTCTCTATGAGAACTGTGGATTACCGTAACGCCTGGGACGGATTTCAGCCGTATTGGAGCACAATACGGCTGAAATCCGTCACAGAATCAGCCATGTGAACATGCCTTTATGCCCCAGATACGCTTGCGGATATGTTCAGGAACATGGAGCACCAATTTGAAATGTGGCTGGTAGAAAACTTGCTTCCAACAACTTATGTAGCACATTTTCTCAGTTCAGACTGCTTTACCCCAATGAGCGTTACAACAGAATATCTTTTAGAGTGAATCTCCCTGTACAATCATGATAATTGCTGTACACGCACCATAATTTACTAAACAAATTTAATCATGGCTACACTATACTTTATTAAGAAAAGTCAGATGATTTACGTCGTCAAACTAAAAATCGAGGATTTTCCATTTTAATTGAACATGATGTTCTTCCAAACTGGACACTTCCTACAGCGGCTTGAACGCATACTTGGCCTCATTAAACAAAAAGGGGCTAAAAATATGTTCACACGACGTGTTGAATCCGTGTTTACATACATATTTAGATGTGTGTTTGGATCCATGTTTCGAACCCTAAACAGACCCAATCTAACAATGAGCAGTGTGATTTTACTTTCCTTTCAATGTAAAGCACGTATCGGTGTTCAGACAAGTGATCGCCAATGTGCGTTTACTTGCGTCTTTCTGATCCATTCAAAGAACTGTCATGTCAATTCTTGATCTGAAAAACACAGCAGGCGCCCTATTTAAAACTATAGGGTGCGATCTTGCTGCAGCCAAAACGCATCCAAACACGCAGCTGCGTGTAGGATGCGTGTTGGATCTGACGCAGCGCTTTTGGATGCAATTTTCGGATCCAAAACGCCGTGTCAACACGACCATAGTAACCAGCGCTCACATTTAAAGGGAACCTGTCACAGTTTATGCGCCCCCCCTTGCTGAGGGCAGCACAAGCTAGTGTCAGACCTGCTGTTTCCAGCGCTGGGTCCCTTATTTTGCAAGATGCTGTAGTTTTTAATGCTCAAATCTTATTCACGAGCAGGTGTTAGCCCCGCCCACTAAAGGCTAGCCCCGCCCACTGAGTCACATGTTTCTACCTGTTCAAAGTAATAGGTTTATCAGTTGAAGTGGGCGTGGCTAGCCTCAGATGGGCAGGGAATGAAAATATAACTTTATAGGACTTATGACTGAAAATTGTAGGTTTGAGCACTAAATGGTCTAAAACTACAGCATCTTACAGAATAAGGGACACAGTGCTAGAAACAGCAGGACTGTCACTAGCTTGTGGTGGCATAACCTATGTGACAGGTTCCCTTTAATTTTTGAAATTGCTATAAAAAAAAAAAAATAGCTAAGCCTGGCTTGGTTGCTAAGGGGAACAAAAACAATTTTACGGTTTGATCAATTAGGCCCAGTCTTCGTAAAAGGACATATAAAATGAGCCTTTACAGAGGGAAGGTACGAACTGTAATATAAGCTTTTAAAGGCTATGAGGGCAGTAAAGTTTTTTTTTTTACCACCATATGTTATAGGATCATATCACTAAGATTTTTCTTCATAATGCCAAAAAAAGCGCAAAAGGATTTATTTTTTAGAATTTGATATTAAAGTATCCACCAAGTAACAGAGCCAGCAGTGAGAAGATTTAAAGAGGTAAAAAGCAGAGTGTTTAAACACATACACAAAAAGTCTTTAAATTTACTAATAAAAAAAAGAAAAAGTACGGATTACATGTATCTTTTTGTTTATGAACACAGCAAAAAAATAAAAACCGTACCAGAATTGCCTTTCAGCCCTAAAAAAGAAAGCAAAAAATTAAAGTGGCCTGAAAAAGTGTAGCCTGTAAAATGTGGTGGCAAACCTTGCGTCATCCCCAGGTAGCAAAGTTCTAGCTTCGTAACTGTATTCGCCATACAGGACGCGATATTTTAGCAAGTTATAATTACAGGAGTACCACATTAAGATTTTTCAATGCTTTACTGCTCCTGTACAACAAAAACCTTTCACCACATTCCAAGAGACCAATTTTTTTTTTTTATACCATCTTGCTGTATGACGGCTTATTTTTTCACAGGACGAGTTGTATTGGCATTATTTTGGCGTACATACGACTCTCTTTATACCTTTCTTTTAAGTTTATATATTTTTTCTTTTTTGCCCACTAAGGTTTTTAAGCATGTAATCCCTTGATTACTTGTTTATCACAAGGCATTATGGGAAAGGAGTTGGGAAGCTCACTGCGCCCTCTATTGGTTGTAACAAATCCTCAATTTACTTCTGATTCACTGAATCTTTGAGAAGCAAAAAGGAATATTACTTGTTAAAAGATACTGTAATGCATTATGCCCGATAGGCAGCCTATTACACAGAGCCACTGTATTGCAAAAAAAAAAAAAAACAGCAAAAAACACCTTTGGTTTTTAGCAGCTATAACCCAACGTTCCACTCTTGCCCATTTCAACAGTTACTAATGACTGTGGTATGTACATGCAAATATACGAAGGCTTTTAACCGGATGATGCATTGGTTCTTTCGGCACCATGTCTAAGCTGACTAGAAGTAAACTAAAAGCAATGCTCTTTTCCCAAAAAAATCCGCTGCTTTTGGTGGACAAACCAGTTAACAATAAACCATTTTTCCTGGCACATCTGTGCTTTCTACCCTCTGAAATGCAATGGATCCCAGGAATTTAGGCTATTGGGGAAAGAAAAAAAAAAAGCAAGTACAAAAGTACAAGAAAAAAAACACAGCAAAAACAAACAGCGCACTGTTTCCTGCACCTCTCAATGAATTCAGAGAGCTTCCCGCGTTTACAAGAGATGAATAGAATTGGCACAGAGTCAGATTTCATGAAAGCCTGTGAATGATCGCGATTCAGCCTTCCTGTCGACAAAATATCAAAGCAAGTGAAAGACCCCCAAAAGAGCACAGCTACCCTACTGCCTCCGATTCTTGCATCTGAACTAGGCTACATGGCATATGAACCACCACCTTGCCCACATCCCTTCGCCTGAAATTAACTACATACTGCTGCTGGAAACCACTGACAAAAATAATGGTGGAAGAGTGAAGCAATCAGGTGATTCCCCTTTTAGTGTATATTTCATGGTAAGCTTCCCAGAGTACTAGAATTTTCTTTACAAAAATTATAATAAATAAATATATATATATATATATATATATATATATATATATATATATATATATATATATATATATACACACACACACACACATGTACACACACATACATATATACATACTCGTACACATACGCGCACACAGTGCTTTGCGAAAGTATTCGGCCCGTTTAATTTTTCAACCTTTTGCCACATTTCAGGCTTCAAACAAAGATATAAAATTGGATTTTTTTGTGGAGAATGAACAACAAGTGGGACACAATTGTGAAGTGGAATGAAATTTATCGGATATTTTAAACTTTAGTAAAAAAAAATAAAAAACTGAATAGTGGGGCGTGCACTATTATTTGGCCCCTTTACTTTCAGTGAAGCAAGCTCAGTCCAGAAGTTCGGTGAGGATCTCTGAATGATCCAATGTTGTCCTAAATGACTGATGATAAATATAATCCACCTGTGTATAATGAAGTCTCCGTATAAATGAACCTGCTCTGTGATAGTATCAGGGTTATGTTTAACACCTTAAGGACCACGCGTTTTTTTTTTTTGCAACCGTTTTTCCCTCCTTGCCTTCTGAAAGCCATAACTTCTTTATTTTTCCACCTACATAGACACGAGGGCTTTTATTTTGCGGGGCAAGATGTACTTTCTAATGGAGTTATTCACTATACTATAGAATATACTGGGAAACCGTAAAAAAAAATCCAAGTGGGACAAATTGTGAAAAAAAAACGTATTTTCGCCATGTTTCTGGGTGATTTGCTTTTACGACGTTAAATCTTCGGTAAATATAACGTGTTATCTGTATTTTACATGTTGTTACGCATCCGGCAATACCAAACATGTAGGGTTTCCGTTATGTTTTGGTACCGTAAAAAAATTCCAAACATTTTCTATTTTTGAAATTTGCGTCGCAGCGCCAGTTTGTGCGACCAATAACTTTTTTGTACTAACACCTACGGACGTCAGTGAGGGGGCATTTTTTGCGGGCTGAAGTGTACTTTTTATCGCTAGTAGTTTGGAATGCATGCGACTTTTTTGATCATTTTTATTCCATTTTTTGAGTGACGAAAAATGACCAAAAAATGCAATTTTGGCGTTTGGAATTTTTTTTTCTTCGACGGTGTTCAGCGTACGGGATAAATGATTTTATATTTTTATAGATCGGACTTTTTCGGACGCGGCAATACCAAATATGTGTAACTTTTTTATTATTTTAATGATTTTATTTGTAAAATGGGGAAAGGGGGGTGATTTGAACTTTTAATACTTTTTTTTGTACTTTAAAACTTTATTTTTTTTATACTGCAACATTTAGTCCCCCTATAATGCTTGACCACTAGGGGGCGCGATTGTTAATACAACCTACTGCATTGCATAGGCAATGCATTAGGGTGTACAAAGATAGTGGTTTCCCCACTTCCTGTCTGCGGATGGAAGTGGGGCAAACCGGCCAGGGTAAGTGACGGGAGCCTTCACAGGGCTACCCACCACCATGCCCGGTCGTCGGATCGGCGCAGCATAGCTGCACTGGTGCCGATGACCGTACCGATCGGTGCGCGGCACCGATCGGCGTTCATTCAGACGCCGCGGCCATCTTTGCTGCGGTGTCTGATGGGTTAAACAGCGCCAGCGGGCGGAGACACCGGGTGTTAGCTGCAGGGCCGCCGATAGGGGGGTACAACCAGTACTCCCGTACCAGGCCCGGCCAGAATTTGCAGCAAGGGGGGGCCCGCCGCCGTCGGCAGGTACCGTCCCCTTGCTTCATTATAATGGTAGAGATTCAAATGACCGCGCTTCCTGCCCACGGCCAGAGGAAGGAGGAGGGGCCGCCCAGTCAGGAGCTGCTGCGCTATGAAGTAGTAAGTTACAGTTAAATGATAGAGATGGTGCGCAGCGTGACCCTCAGCGCCGGGCCCCTCCCCCTCAATAGCACTGGACCCCTCCTCTCCACCTTAGTTGCGCCGGGCCCCTGCAGTGCCGGGCCACTTAGCAATCCTGTGGGGACCCCCATAAGGCCCATATAGTTTGTGGGGCTCCCATAAGGCCCCTGTAGTTTGTGGGGGGGGCCCATTCAAGGCCCCTAAATTTTGTGGGGCCCCCTGACGGTTGTGGGGGCCCCATTCAAGGCCCATAAATGTTTTGGGGCCCCCTGAAGGTTGTGGGGGCCCCATTCAAGGCCCCTGAATGTTATAAGGCCCCCACAATATACAGGGGCCTTACAGGGGCCCCATAATATACAGGGACCTTACAGGGGCCCCCACAGGACTGGGAAGTGGCCCAGTGCAACTGAGATAGAGTGGTGGGTCCCGGCGCTACTGAGGGGGAGAGGCCCACTCTTCGAGTCGCGCTGTGCGCCATAGTGATCTATTTCAAGTGGCCAGTAGCACCGGGCCACTTGCCAGTCCTGTGGGGGCCCCCATAAGGCCCCTGTATATTATGGGGCCCCATAAGGTTGTTAGGGCGAAGCGATGGTGTTGACAGGGGGCGGAGTTGACAGGGGGCGGAGTTGACAGGGGGCCCAGGTGTTTTAGCTGTAGGGGGCCCCAAAATTTCTGACGGCAGCCCTGGTTAGCTGCGATCTGCCGGGTGTTAGCTGCGATCAGCCGCTAACACCCGGCGGCTGTGCGCGGGGGGGGGGGTCCCTCTGCAAAGCCCCTGAGCGGCCCTGGGACGTACTCATACGCCCAGGGTCGTGAAGGGGTTAAAGCGCAGAGAGCATCCTGAAGACCAAGGAACAAACCAGGCAGGTCCGTGATACTGTTGTGGAGAAGTTTAAAGCTGGATTTGGATACAAAAAGATTTCCCAAACTTTAAACATCCCAAGGAGCACTGTGCAAGCGATCATATTGAAATGGAATTAGTATCAGACCACTGTAAATCTACCAAGGCCCGGCCGTCCCTCTAAACTTTCATCTCAAACAAGGAGAAGACTGATCAGAGATGCAGCCAAGGGGCTCATGATCACTCTGGTTGAACTGCAGAGATCTACAGCTGAGGTGGGAGAGTCTGTCCATAGGACAACAATCAGTCGTACACTGCACAAATCTGACCTCTATGGAAGAGTGGCAAGAAGAAAGCCATTTCTCAAAGATATCCATAAAAAGTCTCGCTTACAGTTTGCCACAAGCCACCTGGGAGACACAACATGTGGAAGAAGGGGCTCTGCTCAGATGAAACCAAAATCAAACTTTTTGGCCACAATGCAAAATGATATGTTTGGCGTAAAAGCAACACAGCTCATCACCCTGAACACACCATCCCCACTGTCACACATGGTGGGGGCAGCATCATGGTTTGGGCCTGCTTTTCTTCAGCAGGGACAGGGAAGATGGTTAAAATTGATGGGAAGATGGATGGAGCCAAATACAGGACCTTTCTGGAAGAAAACCTGTTGGAGTCTGCAAAAGACCTGAGACTGGGACGGAGATTCATCTTCCAACAAGACAATGACCCCAAACGTAAAACAAAATCTACAATGGAATGGTTCACAAATAAACGTATCCAGGTGTTAGAATGGCCAAGTCACAGTCCAGACCTGAATCCAATCGAGAATCTGTGGAAAGAGCTGAAAACTGCTGTTCACAAACGCTCTCCATCCAACCTCACTGAGCTCCAGCTGTTCACCAACGCTCTCCATCCAACCTCACTGAGCTCCAGCTGTTCACAAACGCTCTCCATCCAACCTCACTGAGCCCCAGCTGCTCACAAACGCTCTCCATCCAACCTCACTGAGCTCCAGCTGTTCACAAACGCTCTCCATCCAACCTCACTGAGCTCCAGCTGTTCACAAACGATCTCCATCCAACCTCACTGAGCTCCAGCTGTTCACAAACGCTCTCCATTTAACCTCACTGAGCTCCAGCTGTGCACAAACGCTCTCCATCCAACCTCACTGAGCTCCAGCTGTTCACAAACGCTCTCCATCCAACCTCACTGAGCTCCAGCTGTTCACAAACGCTCTCCATCCAACCTCACTGAGCTCCAGCTGTTCACAAACGCTCTCCATCCAACCTCACTGAGCTCCAGCTGTTCACAAACGCTCTCCATCCAACCTCACTGAGCTCCAGCTGTTCACAAACGCTCTCCATCCAACCTCACTGAGCTCCAGCTGTTCACAAACGCTTTCCATCCAACCTCACTGAGCGCCAGCTGCTCACAAACGCTCTCCATCCAACCTCACTGAGCTCCAGCTGTGCGCCAAGGAAGAATGGGCAAGAATTTCAGTCTCTCGATGTGCAAAACTGATAGAGACATACCCCAAGCGACTTTCAGCTGTAATCGCAGCAAAAGGTGGCGCTACAAAGTACAAAGGGGGCTGAATAATAGTGCACGCCCCACTTTTCAGGTTTTTTTTTTTTACAAAAGTTTAAAATATCCAATACATTTCGCTCCACTTCACAATTGTGTCCCAATTGTTGTTGGTTCTTAACAAAAAAAAATTAAATTTAATATTTTCATGTATAATATAATTATACACATACATAGATTCCCCCCCCCCCCCCCCCCCCATGTACTACGGTGCATGGGAGTCCCCTATAAACTCTATGTGACTGTATGTGGGAGATATTCCCTCTCTATATGACATTGAAGGCATAAAGCTGCACATGTTGGCCCTGTAGAGGATTACAAGTGCCCAATTACCGCTCCATACAACTCCGAAGTTGTATGTGCATGATGGCCAACACAAAATAGTAAGAAAACCTAGAATTGCTTAGATCAAAATATTGAAAAAAAAAAGCAGAGAAATCCAAAAGAAAAAGCTCATCTGTGTGCTTCAACTTGAAAACCACCACACATTTTTGCCAATACTGTCCTAGAGAGGTCATCAGACAGATGAACCTGGGACAAGTTGTACGACTTGACACAATGGGTTATTTATGAAAAACAAAGCAGAGAAACTTGTATAAAATGATACTGTTATTGTATAAACCTGGTGTATCAGGAACCGCTGCCAGTGCTGACGCAGGACTGGAATCAAGGTCACTAAGTGGGTGGAACACAAAGACTACCAAAACAATTGGAAGACATGACCGTGCAAAGAAAACATTCATTTATTGTAACCTGAAGGGGCACCAAGTAAAGACGCTGCACTTCTAAGGTCCCACTACTGGGAATACTGTTCCATCAGCAGCGTGCTCAGAAAGACTGACAGAGCAGGACACATCAAATGCATCGCAGGGATTTTCACTAAACTTTTGTTCAAGCTGAATAATAAATGTCTGAAAAAAAACAAACAGATCACGTAAATTAAAGCTAAGAAAAAAAAGAAAAAGTTATCCCACACTGCCATGTGTAATTTGTATAGACGCTAGTGCACACTGTTGTGACTGTACACAGTAAGTTCTCAAACTCTAAATACAGCATCACATAGCCGGAAGTAAAACCCATACAAACACTGAACTGGTGGAAAAATTAAAATGCATTCTGCTATGCTTTATACATAAAAAAAATAAAAAAAAGGCTTGTAGTGCCAAATTTGATCAAATGGCATAGGCCCATCTAGCGCGTTAAAGTAGCACTAAACGCCTTTATTGTTTGCATGTAGCAAAAAAGGAATTTTAAACATCCCACTAGTTTAAGATTTGTATGGGTTTTAGTGCCGGCTATGCGCTGCTGTATTTGGTAATATATATATTAAAGAGAACCTTTCACATAGGTTATGCCCCCCTTGGTGAAGACAGCACAAGCTAATGTCAGACCTGCTGTTTCCAGCACTGTATCCCTTAGGCAATGTTCACACGGCTTATTTCAGAACGTATTTACATCAGATTGCCGATCGTAAATACGTTCCGAAATCAGGTGAAAATCTGTTTCAAATAAGTGTCACTAAGTGCGGCACGTATTTGTAACTGATTTCCCGACGGATTCACCCTCCCCATTCATTATAGTTGGTGAATCCGTCCGGAAATAATTCACATGCACATTGTTTTTACGGCCGAATTGCGGCTGCAATCCGCGGCGGCAATCCGTAACGGAAATGAGTGTCGTCTGAACGACGACACGTATTTCCCAATAAAATCAATGTAAAACTGCCAGTTACTTGTTTGTAACCGATTTCGCAGCGGATTTGCGGCCGTAAATACGGCTGCAAACCCGTTGCGAAATAAGCCGTGTGAACGAGCCCTTATTCTGTAAGATACTGAAGTTTTAGAGTATTTACTACTCAAGTCTGCAGTTTTTTATACCCCAACCACCTGAGGCTAGCCCAACTGATAAACTTATTACTTCGAATAGGTAGAAACAGGTGAATAACGGTCAGTGGGCGGGGCTAGCCTTTGGTGGGCGGGGCTAACACCTGCTAATGAATAAGATTTGAGCATTAAATGGTCTAAAACTGCTGCATCTTACAGAATAATGGACACAGTACTGGAAACAGCAGGTCTGTCACTAGCTTGTGCTGTCCTCAGTAAGGGGGAATAACCTATGTGACAGGTTTCCTTTAAAACTAGGTGGTTTTTTTTTTGTTTTTTTTTTTAAAGTAGATGAGTAAAAATCCATCGAGTAGGACCTGTTAGGCCGTGTTCACACGGCTTATTCCCGACGGATTTGTGAGCCGTATTGAGCTCACAAATCCGCCGTGAATAAGGGGAGGGGCGCGGCGGGGGCGTCGCTCCCGGCCCCATAGAATATGTATTATCTACGGCGCGTACGCGCCGTAAATAATGTGCATGTCACTTTCTCCCCCCGCGGCGGATTCGCCGAGCGGGGAGGAGCGACAGAATCCACTGTTCTCTATGAGAGCAGTGGATTACCGTAATGACTCGACGGATTGGCGCCGTACTGCAGCGCAAATCCAGCGCGCAGTACGGCGCCAATCAGCGCCAAAATAAGCCGGTGTGAACGAGCCCTTAAGCAGCGGACTCTGAGTGCCACCTTTATCACAGCACATTTTTCAAAAGTGCACTAAAATTGCATAAGAAAATACACCCAGGAAGAAAACATGTCTGGAGGTATCAGGCTCAGTCTACATAGCAAGCATTTACAGTCTTTCTTCGACGTAGATTCAGATTTTCAAACCTGTCAAAAACAGACTGTAAAACCATCTCCATAGATCTCAATGGAAACTGAGTCATGGGTCACGATTCAGATTTTCTTGGGAGTGGATTCCTAAATTGCCAGTTTTACAAAAAAAAATTGTTTATTAATCATATTTTAGATTCAAGGCCCTGTTCACATGACGGATTTGGCCGGGGTTACGGCCGCGGGTTCCGCGGCCAAATCGCGCCTTGTTTATTAACATGGTCTCCTATGGGAAACCGCGTTAATATTCACACGCCGCGGGTTTGGCCGCGGCAAACCCGCGCGTGTGGAGAACTCTCCTGTCAATTCTTGACAGGGAGTGCTCTGCACGGCGGCCGTTGCTCGCGGGTGGTGCGCGGCTGGGCCGTGGCGCGGTTTGCCCCCTGCTATTAATTTGCATGGGGGCAAACCCTCGCCAAAACCACGCACAGCACCCGCGCCGGGAGACGCGGGATTGCCGCGAGGTCCGACGAGGTTTCGGCCGCAGGAACCGTGGCGAAGCCTGCGGCCAAGACAGCCGTGTGAACGGGGCCAAAAAATGCATCCAAATCCCATAAAATCAAAAATAAAATCCACATTGAAAATCACGTAAAAATGTAATAAAAACCAAAACAAAAAAAACCGACTGGTCCAGGTTCCTGTGTGGGGCGGCTCTTTATCGAGCAATGACCCCCACTTTTTATAGGTAGGATCTATAGGGCCATACAGGGCCAGAGTCTTCCCTCCCCATTACCCTTGATAAAATATTCGATTGGACATTCTCCAGATCAAGTAATAATGGATCGTATACCATTAGTAGAGATCGGGCGTTATCAGCGGAGGGATGGATTTTTTTTTCTCCTCCTTCCAGTCTTCTCCCCAGCAGAGCCCCTTCTTTATACTGGTCTGTATACATTCTACTGTATATTAGTACACACATGCTTACATGTTTCACATTACTTCCACAAGGACAGTTTCACAAAATGTTGCGTGTATATGTTACTGAGCTTGCTACTTCGAAACTAAATGCTTTATGGATTCCAAAATTGTGTAGCGTACACAAAAACATATACATACACATTAAAGGGGATGTATCGCTTCTTTAGTTTGGCTGATTCATACTGTTCTCAGCTTCTCAACTCTGGAGATGCAGGGGCGTTTCTTCCCCTCCCAGCTGGGTGACAACATCCCCCCTTCACTGTTCATGCTGGCTCCCGAGCCCCCCCTCCCCTCTCTCTCTGAGTCCACATGTCACTGTGTCTCTCCCTGCAGTCTTATTTTGTAAGAGCCGTATACATACCACAGGCTGCATTCAATCTAGACTGAGCACCGATCTCTCCTCTCCCAGCTGGAGATGTGTTACAGTTGAATCCAGCTCTATGAACGGCACAGATCTCGCTTCTATGCAGGAGAGTTAGGCACCGGGACAAAACTTATGTTTTCTCATTGTAGAATCTGTTGCAGTCTGTTTCTGCTGGGTGTGGAAAGAGAAAATGATATGGCCCCTAACTGAGTCAGGTAGGGATGGACACAAATTATGCTATTTCCTGATTGTGTAAGCCCTTCAGTGTAATTCTGTTTCTCTGCCTCTATAAAGTGAAATTGTGACGATCCCTTACTCTGAGTGACAGACAGCTCCGTGAATCGACCGGGGGCTGTACAGAATGTAAATGAGCTCTCAGCTAGTGAAATGCAAGGAGGAGGGATCCGGAGGGATCTGACCAGGACTGGATATCAGTGTAAACAAAAACACAAGATAAGGAATATTGTGAATACAAGACAACTTTGCTAATGATATCTAATTGCAAAGTTGCTTGTTTTCACTGTCCCCATATTCTGAAGACCATTTAATGAAATGATAAAACCCCTTTAAATTTGCAACGTCTGAATTTATTCTGCATTATAGATCAAGAAGCAAGAAAACACTTGGACCACACTGGGTCTGGAATAGGAGGCTCTCTAACCCCATTATCAATATCTTGTCCCTTTTTCGGTTTAGTTACATACATATTTATTTTATGGTCCCTTTTTCTAGGCTTGGGTGTAGAGTTGAATCTACCCTTCACATGTTTGAAATAAGAAATGAACAGTCAAATATACGATTGCTGTGCCCACAAACATAGAACGAATCAAACATTTTTAGCTAGCTGCATTAGTTTTCTGTTGCAGTTACATGGAAAAGAAGAATGTTCAGGCTGAACGACTTATTTGTCAAATCTGCCGACACTTTTTTGTGACTTATTTTCCCAATAAAGTGAAAAAACTATACTCCAGGAACGACGCAGAATAGTACAATGGTTGCATAGTACGCTACACTATAAAATGACACATTGGCAGACTGTTTGGCGGTACATTACTTTTGATAAATAGGCCCCATTATCTTTAAGAAAAAGGTCTTCAGCTTAAAGAAATCAATTCATGTAAATGCTCCGTTATGGTGACATATAACCAAAAAGAAGAGGCGTTAAGAAAGTGCTTCTCACTACATGATGTCCACTTTGTCAGAAGCATAAAGTCAATCTGCATCAAGCAAAAGGTCCCTTTATGTAAAGTGACACCAGACAGTGATTACTACATACTGCACCTGTCTGTGGGGAGACGTTAAGAAGCAGCGGACAAGAATACTACATGGTACTAAATGCTCAAGACATTCCTTCAACTCGCTTACTTATACAGAAGGGAAATGTAGAGCGAACTGTGCAACAGGTCTGGAAAATAACCTGGAGCGCTGCTCAAACCACTGTTACCCTAAATACACCACTACCTACAGAAGGTGTGCCTGTTACAGGGCTGTGGAGTCAGAGTCATCATAAAATGGACCGACTCCCAAAATATATAAGTTGGCCCAGTTAGTTTGATGCAGTGCAAAGAGCAATTTTATATACAGTCATCTTACCTATCTTGTACATAAATGGGACTTGCAAGTATTTAGCATCTGCTTAGTTCTGCAGATTCTTGTCATGTAAATGCATTTTTACTGTTTTGCTCCTAATAATCAAAATGTTAATTTTTATTAATTTTGTTAATATTCGTAAATCCACCTTTGGCTTTCAGCTCTGCCTGAATCCTTCTGGGCTCTGAATCATATTCAATCATATCTTGACCAAAATCTGATCCCAGGTCTCTTCTACACATTCAAAATATCAAAACATTGTTACCCTTTTGCTTGTCAGTGTCTGTTCTACCTAAATAGCTTGATTATTGTATCATAAGGCGATAAAAAGCCTGATGTCACCATTTTACTACAGTAAAGTTATCACTTAAACATGCGCCATGTATGAGGGAGTCAGGAGTCGGAGGTTTGGGAAATTGAGGAGTCGGGGCTTTGGCTTGCCGACTCCACAGCCCTGCTGTGGTATATGGAATAAAGACCCCATGACACTGTGCAAAAAGCAGCACAGGAGGTCCACACAGTTTTCTCTAATTCATAATACAACATACCGTCACAATGAGTATTCATACCTCAAACATAATCCATTTACAAAAAATAGCTGGCATCAGTATCTTCAAAAAATGTTCCCATTTTACTTCATATGCTGTAAAAAGGATCCATAAATCGAGACCCTTGAGTTTATACAAAAACCTCTCTGTAGCAGATTCTAAAAAGTTTTTGTATACATCAAAATTTATGGGATATGAAATAAAACACAAACTTTGTTAGATGCTGATAACTGGTATGTTTATGTAGAGTGACAGTAATGTGGGGGACCCAGGTGGCATGGTGCCATTCGGTTTCATTCACATCACATTCATGGTCACTTATCATATAATTTGATATACCAATTGGGGCCAAAGCAGATCCTTAAGGTTCTATAGGGTAACAGTCCCTTTCAACCTGTGTTTGTTCTATTTCCCAATCAAATAGGCATTACGTCAAGAGTGGTAGACCATTAGAGTTGATCGAGACGGGTTTCGCGATCGATCACGATTTTTACCCGATTTTACCGGAAAAATCGGATCGCATCATTTTCACCTTGCATTGACTTGAACGGTCAAATCGAAAATATTTTCATGGGGGGGGAAAAAAAAAAAATATTGAAATCAGCTCGATCTCTATTTTTGCTGATAGCGATTAAATCGATCAACTCTATAGACCTTGCATTGGTGTCTGGTACCTAAAACATGCCTATACCCATCAAGTAATAGATAATACCAAAAGACAAACCAATGGCAAAAAAGTGTTTTCAATTCAAATAATATTTATTGGTAAATACTTAAAAATAAATTTTACAAAAATATATAATGATGCTAAAAAATCGTAACACCCAAAAAGGAAACACGAAAACCCCAGGATCAGTGTATATATGATTATAACAGATGAGAGAAAAAAGCATAATTCAAATGCATCCTTAATGAACTATCAACATATAAAAAATATATACAGTCTACAGTATATACTTAACTAGATAAGTCTGGAACCAATCAACTGGGGAACGTGCACCCAGATCTGCGCTCTCTCAAGAGACAAGAGCTAATGTACTCCAAAACAGTCCAAGTTTGCCCTCTCGCACTACTGCTGCATACAAGTTAAAGGGAATCTGTCACAGATTATCCCCCCCTTGCTGAGGACAGCACAAACTAGTGTCAGACCTGATGTTCCCAGTGCTGTGTCCCTTATTCTGTAAGATGCTGTAGTTTTAGAGCATTTACCCCTCAAATCTTTTTCATGAGTAGGTGTTAGCTCCACCCACCAAAGGCTAGCTCCGCCTACTGACCGTTATTCCCCTGTTTCTACCAATTCAAAGTAATAGGTTTGTCAGTTGAGGTGGGCAGGGCTAGTCTCAGGTGGGCGGGGTTTGAAAAAAACTGATTCTTCTGGCTGAAAACTACAGATTTGAGCATTAAATACAAGAAAACGACAGCATCTTACAGAATACGGGACACAGCGCTGGAAACAGCATGTCTGACACTAGCTTGTTCTGTCCTCAGCAAGGGGGGGGGGCATAATCTGTGACAGGTTCTCTTTAAACTGTTTTCATGGCATCCTAATGGATACCACCGATGGTGGCCGAAAATGTGGAATTAATGTGGTATTAATGTGGCTTTAGCTACTTTTTTGTTAATATCTAGTAGACATTCATTGTTCCTCTGTGTTCTAAATAGGAGTACACCTACAATGGCGCACTGTCTGCCAAGTTTCCAGCTATGGCTTACCCCTGGCTTCCGATTAGCTGGAGTGTTCAGTGGCCGCTAAAGTAGGAGACTCCAATTAAAGTCACCGTTTAGGGTTCGGTCTCACACCAGACCGACATCGTGATGTTGTCTGGAATACAGAACTTCATGGTATGTTTTGTGCCCAGGTTCGGACTGGCCCACAGGTGAATAGGAGAAACCCCCGGTGGGCCTCTAAGCTTGGCAGACCTGGAATAGTTTTTTTTTTTTTCTTAACTTCATATATATCCTCAGAAAAGGCAAAAAAAGGGGTAGAAAGAGGCAAAAAGAGGCAGAATATAGGAGGCATCTAGTCATCTATAGTAGCTGTGGGGTGGGCCCCTAAAATAAACTCCCCCGGTGGGCCCTGAAAGAGCTCAACTGGTGGACTCCTAGAATCAAGTCCACCTGTGGGCCCTCGACACCCAAATCCAACACTGTTTGTGCCTGTACAAACTGAAGATTCATCGTCTCCTGTAAAGTTTATACTCATAACATTACTTATCCAGTTAACAAACAAAAAAAAGCACATGGAAAAACACCACCCCACTGACTTAAGTTTACAGTCACATCAGTCATCGCGTTACTTGTAACAAAGGACTTGCTTGAAGCGTAATCACAAAATTTGCCCTCATGAGTGGCCGGGGGTACAAAAGACAGGGGGAAATACAATGCAAAATGACCTCAGCATACGTGTTTCATAAAGCACTCAAATTCAGTTGGGGTCATATAGGTGAAACAAACAGGTAGCATGAAGCCAATACTTAGAGGGCTCAGCTCATTACTGCCTGAAGCTGCTGCTGCACTTCTTCGCCATCAACACGGACAGTGTGGGCAACTGACAGCCATGACATTTAGTCCAGATGGGCAAGATACCCATATGGATACGCCAGGGTCCATCCAGACAGGGCTGTGGAGTCAGAGTCGTGGAGTCGGTGCCTATTTTGCAGGAGTCGGAGTCGTCATAAAATGGACCGACTCCCAAAATATATAATAAGTTGGTCCAGTTGGTTTGATGCAAAGAGCAAGAGTCATTGGCTCCGGCCAGTGCTGCTGCTCCCATATCTTCAGCCTTATCACATGAGGAGTGTAATTGATGACATGGAGCAGGCAAAGCGCTTCCACAGGGGAAAAGATTCCGCTCCAAGGGCAAACAGATTTCAGCAAAATTTTTCACTTGCTTTCAAAGAAGTAGAAGAGTTCAACCATTCATCAAAACTGACTGTGGCTGAGGCAATTCCTTTATAACCTGACATTGTTAGAGATGTTGCCCCTGTGGTCACTCCTTTGCCTCCAACCCAAGTTAGTGTAGAGAGGCCGTTCTCTAGCCTGGAAATAATGATATCAGACATGAGGTCATGTATGCAGGATCTGATGGAGGCTATGTTATTTCTCAGAACAAATTCAGAGACTCCATAAATGTTCCTGCAGTGTTTTGCATATTTACAATTTTTTTGTGTTCTAAAGTCAAACCCAATAAATATATTTTACACTGACAAGCAAAATGGTAACAATGTTTTAAATTTGTGACTTTCAGGCTCCATCTCTCTCCATCCACTACAGCTTTGTACATGAGGCTACTGTAATTTTATATACAGTCATCTTACCTATCTTATACATAAATGTGACTTGCAAGTATTCAGCATCTGCTTAGTTCTGCAGATTCTTTCCTGTAACTGCATTGTTACTGTTTTTGCTACTAAAAATCAAAATGTTAATAATTTCTATTTTGTTAGTATTTGGGAAATCCACCTTTGACTTTCAATACTGCTTGAATCCTTCTGGGCTCTGAATCAGATTCAAGCATAACTGGACTTGGATACAAATACAGCTTTTTCTTCAACTCTACCCCCACGTGTTCAAAAGATCAAAACATTGTTACCCTTTAGCTTGTCAGTGTCTGTTCTACCTAAATAGCTTGATTATTGTATGATAAGGTGATAAACAGCCTGATGGGACCATTTTACTACAGTAAGGTTATCACTTAAACATGCGCCATGTATGAGGGAGTCGGAGGTTTGGGAAATTGAGAAGTCGGAGTCGGGGCTTTGGCTTGCCGACTCCACAGCCCTGCTTCCAGATGCGTAAAGCAGAAAGCTGGAAGGTTCCTTAGTGGTCACCGTTGTCGTATTTCGGCAGTGTACTTTAGATTTGGCGACAGCTGGCACAATGGCTAGATCCAAGCTCAACTCCGTAACTTAATCAGCTCACAAAATTAAAAGCACAAAAAGAGAACCCACTTCCATGCATGTGTATGTGAAAAGATTCCATGCATTCCGAAGGGGGGAGAAAAGAAAGAGCTTGTGCTCATCACGTAGCATTCCTCAAACGATTGCAATGCTTTCAGCAAGTGACTCGATTTAAAATGCATTCTACTATGCAAAAAAATAAAAGGCTTTTAGTGCGCAATTTGATCAAATTGCATATGCCCACCTAGCGCGTCAATATAGCACTAAACGCCTTGATTTTTTGCCGGTATAAAGCATAGCAAAGGAATAAAGATGCGTTAAGCAGTAGGACTCTCTGAATCGGTCCCTCTGAATCATCATTAGACACAGATCCAGATTTAGGTTGAAGCAGGTGACAGTAGCCCAGAGCCGCACAGAATAGTTAATGGTCCATGGCTACATTTCCATTCCTATGACATAAGCTGCATTAACCTTCACCAATGTGGAAGTATAACCTGTGGCATTTAACAACTTTCAGACTTCCACTGGAAAATACAGCTACTAGCGAGATGACATGACAGCACGACGAGGATTGTAAACCCCACTGACAGCAATGATGTGAATGAAGGAACCCAAGAGCAATTTACAACCTTCACTGCGAGTGAAGCTGTTTACTTCAGTCTGTAAAACCTGCACGTCAGAGAAAACTTCTCTAGGATAAAACCAGGGTCAGAAGACACGAATACCACTACTTACAGGCAGTCTAAGCAGCATCATGAGCTCCCGGCCAGAGAACTGCAGCGGGCCCTACCCAAGTACATCAAACCTCTAGCAACACCCAAACATAGCACCACATGAGGCCCCATTCCTGTCTTGTAGGCAGCCTACAGGCCTCATTGGCAACAAGAGGATTTAACTGTTTGCACATCCCAAGAGCACACAAACCTGGGGATCCTAGGCTTGTAGGGCCTCCAGGCAAGTGCCTAGTGTGCCCGATAGATAAGAAAACCATGCTGACAGGCCGCCTCTCAATGAATTCACACTGACTAGTCTGGTGTTTGAGGGGGCAGTGTAGACACATCATGAAATACAAGTATATACAGTAGTGACTAATGTTAGGCATTAGTTGGTGCCTCCTGGGAGCCATTGTTGACTAATCAAAATTTAGTGGTCACAGACATTAAAGGGACACTACAATCAAAATGTCTTCACATATTGACAAGCAAAATGAAGCTATTACATGGATTTTTTTTTTTTTAATTGGGTGGTTGTATCTATATAGATATATACACACACATACAATGTAATCAAAGTTCCTTTATGTACATTACTCTTGAACTCCCCCTCTGTGACCTCTGCTAGCACAGCAATGAGAGGATTGCTTAATGGTCCTTGTAAGTATTGTCAGCAACACCAGATAAGTATGAAGAAACCACCTCCCCAGTGCAGAAAAAAATACCCTTTCATGTATTGTTTGTCATCACTTAACCTAGTGGTCTACTCGAATATTATATCCCTATAAAGAGAATAATGAAGCAATCATTAGGTCATTACCTACTATTTGTAATGAGACTATCTAGAGATCAGCAGCAGTGGAAGTAAAGCAAGATGAGTCTGCGCTGCCATTCAGAAGTTTTATCTCACAGCTAAAGGAGGACAGTATTTTAGACACTTTTGGCCCGTTCACCCTGCACAGGGCAAATACCGGTCGGATTATCCGATCGGTATTTGCTCTGTTTGGCGGCCGTTTACACGGCCGCAGGGCGACGGCTTTTCTCCAGTTTGCAGAGAAAAGCCCTCCCCCTTCGCATTGACAGGTTCATGTTCCTCCTGGTTTTCAGGCGGAAGAATGAACATGTTCAATGTTTTTCGGACCGCCGGCGGTCTAAAAAGCCATCCGGCAGAAAACCCGTGCAGTGGGGACCTCTGTACAGGTTTTCCATAGAGGTCCGTGATAACGGTTGCAGACGGTTTACAGACTGCTTTCAAAACCAAAAACCGGCTGAAAAACCTGCCATGGGGACATGTCCTTAGGTTCTTGTCCCAACACCAGAAGTGGCTCCCTCTGGCCTCATTACAATGATTTTTTTCTGCTGGACACCCCTTTCAAGGCATAATCACAGATATCTCATAAGTGTCCGATAGATGCAGGTTCCACCTCCAGAATGGTGGGACAGCTCCTGGCTGCCACATCCATGGAGGGACTGAAGAGAGAAGCATCCAGGAATACAGAAACACGTGTTTGGGGCTTGAAAAGGACTCTGAGGGAGCCAAAATGTAACGGGTCAAAAAAATTTTCCCTGCAACCTTTTCATTTTGGATTTGCAAAGGACTTTTTTGGGTTCCTTTGTGAAGTGGATACTTTTTTCCTGGCTATAGTGGACATGCAACCATACTGTTTGTCCTATGCTTTTGATTTTATTAAATTTGAGTTTGTGGTCAGTGGCCAGGATTGGGAATCTAGCGACCCCCTACTCTAGGGACAGATGTGGGTCCCACATCTCCCATGTTTCCCCGAAAATAAGAAATGTCTTATATTATTTTTGTGCTAGGTCTTACTTTCAGGGGATGTCTTATTTTTCCCCCATGAACAAGAATTCACATTTATTTTTTGAACAAAAAAAAAATCAAAAAAAAAAATCATAATTTATTAATATACTGTAGTCCTGTCATCACAAACATCAGCAGGACCAGCCAAACTCTGAAGCAACAGGTAACCTCAGTGTGCTGTGCCTGCAATGAATGTAGAGAGAGACCCAGATCACCCTGTACAAGCAGCTATGCAGTCAGCTACCCCTGCACAGATGGTAACTTTCACTGCTTTGGATCTCCTGAGTTACAAAGTGAAAGTAAAACCTTTCCCCCTATAATACTGAGGTAAATCCTCTGGACTGCTAATGACATGTATTTGAGAAGTCTTATAATTTCATCTACTATCAATTTGTGTGTTTGTGTGGAGGTGATAGGTACTCTTGTAGGAATGACTTCCGCTAGGTCTTATTTTCAGGGGAGGCCTTACATTTCTAAGCTTGAAGTAGGGGAGAGGGGTAAAAAATAAATAAATAAATTGCACTAGGTCTTATTTTCGGGGAAACACGGCATCAGACACTCAAAGCATATGCGCTCTAATTGTCCAAGATGGAAATACCCTTGTAAATGTACATTTCATTGTATAATAAAATTACAGCTTTCCAGGAAGCACAGGATACTAAATCATGAATAAAAGTTTTGATTCCGCTTTTTGACATGTACTAATAGACTTGAAACAACCTAAAATGACTAGGCTTTTTGGCTCCCAAGCTCCTGCGATTTATCAGCCCCAATTCCACACACCTCACAATCATGCAATGAAAGTATTTTGGATCATTATGCTATCTTACGCAATGTGATTTCACTTGTTTACATAGTGGCACATCGCCAACACCAGAAGTTACTGAATGACAGCAGGACAAGACACTCCAACATGGCGACAACAGTTTTTCATTGACTTTCTACTGAAATTTGAGAAACCACAAAACTTCAAGGAAGATATATTATTAGAATTAACATTATGTAATACATACACCTTGGAAGAAAAACTATCATGCAATACCATGCCTGGTCACTAAGGGTATGTTCACACGATGTATAGTACATCCTGTGTTTCGGGAGCTCGCACTAATAGGCCTCGTTCACACGGCTTATTTGGGCGCTGATTGGAGCCGTACTGCGCGCCGTATTTGTGCTGCAGTACGGCTGGAATCCGTCCCAGTCATTACGGTAATCCACAGTTCTCATAGAGAACTATGGATTCCGTCTTCTCCCCGCTTGGCGAATCCGCCGCGGGGGGGAGAAAGTGACATGCACATTATTTACGGCGTGCCAGCCCCCGCCCCCGCTGCACGGCAGCCGGCGTAATTGCGGGGCGAAATCCGTCCCTGCAATTACGTCGGCAATAAGCCGTGTGAACATTGCCATACGCGCTTACTCCCGCATCACGGGGGAGAGGAGGCATAATCCATAATTCTCTATGAGAGCTATGGATTACCGTAATTATGGGGCACATTTCCCTGCGTATTAAGTGCAGTACGCCGCGAAATGCGCCCCAAAATAAGCCGTGTGAACATACCCTTACAAGTAAAATCTGCGAAAGGAAGGTACAGTTTGACACAGCAGTTGCAAAATGGCGGTCAGATTCTGTATAAGAACCTGGCTGGTATTTTATCATCTTTTCAATGGTTTTGGAGGACAGTTCTGTCCATGGTTTGCGGATTTGGCCATCCGGGCGGATAATTGGGCATATTCTGAGTTTTTGGAACGCCGACAATGTGAAAATCCACCCAGCAGAAAAACCGTGCAGTGTAGACTACAGGGCCGATTTTCTATTGCCGTTTACAGGGATGGCTGACCGTTTTCAGATGGTATTCAAATCTGAAAACCCTTGCCGTGTGGACGTACCCTTAAAGGGATTTTCCACGACTTCCAAAAAAAGACCTACTGCTATGCTGAAATAGAAAATTAACCCACACTTACCTCATCCATCCCCACCATATCAGCGCTGCCAGAGCTCCAGCGTTCTCTTTCCCCTCACTGATGCCATCATATAATGCTGCAGCCAATCACTGACCTGATCTCTGTGGAGATTGGCTGCAACATCATGTGATCCATGAATGTGAGGCCATCAGCGAAGGACCGGGGAGAGGGATAGGGACATTGGAGCTCTGACAGCGATGGTACTAGTGATGGAGAGGAAAGTACAGGTTAATTTTCTATTTTAGCACAGTGGAAGGTGGTACAGAAGTTTTTAAAAGTCTTGGAGAACCACAAATATTATTATACACTAAACAAATGGGATCCATATATTAAGACATTTGTTGAGAGAGAGTGTTTCAAGTTTTTAGTTAAAGTTCTGTTACTTATCCCATTTATACTACATTTGATGGTTTTCAATTGTCTCTTACCTAGAAAAAAAATGAGTAAATCTATACACAGAAACATCTTAGGACTGATGTCAGTAGACATATTGGGGTGGACAGCAGTACTTCCTTAAATAATGCTATTTTGTGCCCCATGCTTATTAATGGAAAATCCGCTCCAAAGTTCACACTATGAAGAGATTTTCCGCTGCAGATTCAAAATAGAAAGAAAAAAAAAAAGGTAGCGACATGTCACTTCTCTTTTGGGGACTGTTCAGACCTCATACTTCAGGGAGTGAAGGCACCAGCTGCTAGGTACACTGCATTGGTTTAAAAACCTGTGACGGTGGGTGGAGTGCAGAAAACCAAAATGGAGGCAGCCACTCCTCCTTACACAATCAGAAACAAATCAGTGCAGTGTACTTGGAAGCTGGTGCCTTCACTCCCTGAAGTATGTATGTCTGAACAGTCCCCAAAAGAGAGGTAACGATAGTGTAAAACCCACCTGCATTGAGGTCCTGTTGACGAAGTTTCGGAGGTGGCTTAAGCAGTTTTGATAAAAAATGTGAACTAAGAACTCAAAAATTTTTCATGTATCCTAGATAGCAGAAATGCTTTTTCAAAAATTCCTATGTCCCCTTTGATAGTTTCTTTAGTTGATAGTGTGCTACTGATATTGGAATATGTAGTTTTCCAAAGCATACTTCAGGGATAAATTACATGTGTACTTTGGTGAAGTCTTTTTCAGCAGCCCTGTGTGTGAATGGCAAGCTATCATGTCAGTATGCCAAACTTACTATAAAACTGGTAACATGGGTTTTTTTTCATCACCATTCTCCATGTAGATTTAATATTTTCGATTTTTATACTGGAGTCGGAAGAGCTCTACTGACATATCTTGGGCAATGCCCTTCTTTCAAGTAATGATTGTCTTATAACTTGTAAGGCTCAATTTAAGCATCAAGACCTCAGGGATGAGAAATGTATAGTAAAATCACATATGGTTTTGTGGCAAATGCAGGTGAGAAGCATGGCTTCTTTGGCTATTGCTGCAGACAGCACACTACTGCCCCACAGCCGCAACCTGCACAGCCAGTCTAAGGCAATGTTCACACGGCTTATTTCAGAACGTATTTACATCGGATTGCCGATCGTAAATACGTTCTGAAATCAGGTGCAAATCAGTTTCAAATAAGTGTCACTAAGTGTGGCACGTATTTGGAACGGATTTCCCGACGGATTCACCATCCCCATTCATTATAGTTGGTGAATCTGTCCGGAAATAATTGACATGCACATTGTTTATGCGGCCGCAATCCGGAACGGAAATAAGTGTCGTCTGAACGACGACACATATTTCCCATTAAAATCAATGTAAAACGGCCAGTTACTTGTTTGTAACTGATATCGCAACGGATTTGCGGCCGTAAATACGGCTGCAAATCCGTTGCGAAATAAGCCGTGTGAACAAGGCCTAAGAGGACATTCACATGGCTGATCTGAATGACGAGTCTGGTGTGGATTCAGTGCTGAATGTGCCTCAGATCCAATCTGGCTGCAATCTGTCCTATATTCTTTCTAATGAAAAAATCAGTATTATTATTTACATGACGCTGATTTTCTTTGGCGCCGAATCCTCATCTCACATCATGGTATATAGGAGGCTGAAAATCTGCAGCAAATTTTCTTCTAAAAACCACACTTAGAGGTGTGGATTTTGGACGAGGAATCAATGCTGAAAATGAGCTATGTGAGCGTATCTTAAGAAATCCATTAGCATATCCGCTGTAAGGACCGATGACCTCCTGGACCAAAACTTTTGCTCATATAGTAAATAAATGAGTTACAGTAAATATAACTTGGGGTTGTCCTTGTTCATTTTTTATGATAAATTTGTGCTGGTGCTACAGGAGTAAAATCAGCCAAATACACATCTGTCCTCACCTCCGTTCCAGCACTGCTGCTGTCCACCGTCTCCTATGGTCTTCCGTTTACTCCTTGGTCCTGGCAGTTGAAACGTTAGCAACGTTAGCAGTTGCTGATTGGCTGAAGAGGTGTCATCCCTGTTAAGAAGTAAAGGGCAATGCACATGAGCTCTCCAGCCAATCAGCCGCTGCAGCAGTGACATTCTGACTGCCATCACCAAGTAGTAAGGAGAACACCTGGTGGAGATGGCAAACAATGGCAGTGCTGGAACGGAGGTGAGGGAAAGGTATCAGGTTTTTTTTTTTTGTTTGTTTTTTTATTTACTACTGTAGCACCAGCATATATGGGGGGAGAAAAAAAAAAGCGAGAAAGGAAAAGCGAATAACCTCATCTCTCCATTGCTCGTTCCTCTTGTCAAAACAGAAAAACCATACTTTGTGGCTAATTCGGGTGATAACTAGGGACCCCATCCCCCATGATCTGTATGACCTAATATGCAGCCCAGATTATATAAGAGTTTACATTTAACGAACATCACTGTTCCTGCATGTGTAAACAGCAGTGACTCACACTGAGGATTTCTAGCTCACAGGGACATGAAAGAACAGGAGCTCATTTCAGATATTTTATAAGCATCATGAACACGCACCACGGCTAATTCCATATAACCACCTACAAATTACCATCTCGAGACAAACTTACAGAACACGCAATGTATACAAGGCAGGCTATGGCATCAATTTAAAGGGGACACCTCCTAACAAAGGGCATTTCATCTATGCACTGGAAACAATATGCTAGAACATACAACTGGATGCTAGAATACAAAAAAAAAATTATTATATACATATCTCCGCTTTGGTTGGTTGTTCGCGTGCGTGTATATATATATATATATATATATACATATACACACACACACACATATATATGTGTGTATATATATATATATATATATGCGTGCGTGTATGTATATATATATATATATATGCGTGCGTGTATGTATATATATATATATATATGAGTGTATATATATATATATATATATATATATATATATATATATATATATATATATATATAATACACACACACACACATACACACACACACACACACACATATTTATACATACACACACGAACAACCAACCAAAGCAGCTCCCCTAAAAGAGGGCCTGTAGCAATCCCCATCACGTCGCCTTTGGTAAGTACTAGTGTGCATCATAACATTATTCTGAAACCTCTTTCCTCAAATCTCTATGTTGCGTGGTTCCTGTTATATTTTATAGCAATTTATTAACGAATCTGTCAACTGGGTGTTATCAATTGTGGGTGTGTCCCTGCACAGTCTGACATTGTCCAATCAGTGCTGACAAAGTCAGTCTGCGTACAGAAACACGCCCCTTTCGAAACTGGAATAGAAACACCCAGCTGACAAATTTGGTATTACATTTCTAGAAGGAATAACAAAAGAAAAAAAAAAACACATAATAAAATAAAAATTATGCACTAGTATTGTTAATTTTCTAAACAAAGACATGTCAGGGGACATCACAAGTCCTCTTCAACAGGCTCAGTAAACAACAGGCAAAAGGGCTCACTGAGTAGATGCTCCAGGGTCCATAGATTCCGCTTTGACAGAAAGTTTTAGAGTAGTAAAAAAGCTGTTTTAGCACTAAAAATCCGCACAGTTAGATTAGAAAATGTGGCCATGTACTCAAGTGTCACTAATCAGCTGGCAAAATATGTAGCAACACATTTTCTGTAAGGCTAGGTTCATATCTGCATCGAAAGTTCAATTTGGAGCCTATGTAGCAGATTACATGAAAAATGACAGAAAAAGAAAGAAAAGTGCAGCACTATTTTTCCAGCTAAAATGACGGGCACCACAACGGAAACCCGAAAGACCACAGTGCAGTCAATGATGTTCCGTTGAGCACCGCTGCCGTTTATCATGTAACATATATAAGGCCACCTCTGTGATGGATACACCCAACAGAACCTCTGACACAGATGTGAACTTGGCCTAACTGAACAGGTATTTCTTAACCCCTTACTGCTGCAGACAGTTTTGGTCTTCCTGACAGAGCCCCATTTTTTAAATCTGACGTGTCACTTTATGTGAGAATAACTTTTCTACATTTACCTATCCATTTGATTCAGAGACTGTTCTCTTGTGACACATTGTGCTTTAAGTTAGCAAGAAATTTTGGTGCCTACAACCCTTATTTGGGCAAAATGGAAAATTTTTCTAAATTTTCACAATATTTTGAAATTTTCAAGGTTCAAAAATTTCTGCGTGTAAGACAGTTATACCACTCAAAAGTTTATAACTAGCATCTACCATATGTCTACTGTAGGTTGGCATCATTTTTTATTTATTTATTTTTACATTAGGGGGCTTAGAAATTTTGTAGTCATTTTTCACATCTTTAAGAAAATTTCTAACATACATTTTTTTAGGGTCCAGTTCTGATGCGACTTTAAGGAGACTGGATGTTAGATACCCCCATAAATGACTCCATCTAAGAAACTACACCCCTTAAAGCAATTAAAACAGTGTTTAGGAAGTTTATTAACCCATTAGGTGTTTCACAGGAATTAAAGCAAAGTGGAGGTAAAATTTCAAAATGTCACTATTACAGATTTTCAATTTTTATCCATTCACTGGAATACGGTAGATGTGACCAGGGAAATTAAACTCAAAGATTCCCCAGATTCTGCCATTTTTAGAGATCGAATCGAAAATTATTTTCAGAGATATCCCATACGTGGCCCTAGTGCGCGATTTGGTTGAACCATAGGCCTCAGAGTAGGAGTGGCACCTATCGGACTTTTGGATTTAATTTTCATTAGGATTTTCTTAAGGAGCCATACCAGGTTTATGGACACCCAAAGGTGCTAAAACTTAATAAACACCCTTAAAAAGACCCCAAATTGGAAAATACACCCCTTAAGGAATATCCAAGGGTGTAGTGGAGGGGAAAAAAAATTAACCCCACAGGTGTATCACAAATTTTTTTAAGCATTATTGAAAATTAAAGTGAAAAAAATATTTTTTTCCAACAATGTTTAATTTGTACAAGGAATCCTGGGGGGAAAAAAAAGCACCCCAAATTTTTATGTCTTCATAGTCTGCTAGCCATAACTTTTCTATTTTTCTGTATTCAAAGCTGATTACAGGCTTTGTGGGATGAATTGGTGTTTATTAATACCATTATGGGGGGCATATGATGCTTTGATCACTTTTTGAGGAATTTATGAGTCGCTTTGAACAAAATACAGCAATTCTGGTAGTGTTTTTTATTTTTTACAGCGGTCACCGTGCGTTATAAATGACATGCTGGATTTACTCAGCAGGTCGATTACAGATACCCAGTTTGTATTTTTTTATGTTTTACTGCTTTTACATAATAAAAACACTTACTCAAAAAGGAAAAAACAGGTTTTGCCATAACTATTTTTATGTGTACAGAACTGTGTTTTTTTTACGGGAGGCGTTAACATTTTCATTAGTATTTTTTGAGGGGCAAAGCTTTACGATCGCTTTTAAATCCGTATTTTAGAAGGCAGGGTGAAGTGCTTTTTGTTTTTAGTGACCAGTTCGTTTTACTTTGTGGGTCGATGCGATTACGGCGCTACCCAAATTATATAGTTTTTTTTATGTTATTGTGTAAAACAATATTTATGCATTTATCTTCTCATATCCATGACGTTTTTATTTTTCCGTATACAGGATGAATTGCCCTTGGTTCCACTTTGATTGCTTTTTATTCCATTTTATGTGCTGCAGGATGAACAAAAACAGCAATTCTGTGATTTTTTTTCTGTTTGTTTATGGCCTTCACCATGTGAGTTAATTAACGCGGCAGATTTATAGGGTAGGTCGTTACGGACGCGGCCATACTTTATTTTTGGAACGATTTGTGTTTGTGAATGGGAAAAGGGCGGTGTACTTTTTTATTTTATTTTCGTGTTTGTTTTATTTTTCTTTACTTTTTCCCTTTTCCCCATAGGAGATCTGAAGATCACCGATACAGTAGAGATCAGTTCAGAGCAGAACTGCTATATACTGGTCTCTATGGCAACTGTCAGTCAACATGCCCGGCAATGCCCACAACGCACTGCGGGGCATGGTGATGTCACAAACAGCCCAAAAGTGTTTATTACACTCCTGAGCTGTCAGATACATAGACCGCAGTGGCGACTGCCGCTGCTGCACAGAGAAAAGGCAGGAACTCCCTCCTTCTGTCTTTGTCTTAGCTGTGGCGATCTTAATAGATCGCAGCAGCTAAGGGCTTGTTCACACGACGTTTTTGTGATCCGTTTTACGGATCCGTTTTACAGATCCGCAAAACGGATCTAACAATTGTCAGTGTGATTAACGTTGCTTTCAATGGCAAAAGGGCATCGCTGTTCACACGAGTGATCGCCGATGCGCTTTTCGCAATCCGTTTTAAGAATTAACGTCAATTCTTCTTGCGTTTTACGCAAGAGAAATCCCCATGCGCTTTTGGCATCCCGAAAGCGGATCCAAAAGCGCAGCATACATTTGGGTGCGTTTTGGATCCGCTTTCGATGCCAAAAACGCATCCGTAAAACGCATTGGATTTAAATTAAATATAAAATCTGATTATGTTTGGGTTATATTTTGTATCATTTTAATGGGAGGGCTAATTTTTCTGATGCAATGTGCTATTGGAAAATGCCTTCATTCTACATGGGTAAAGGAGAGGAGGATAATGTCAGTCCCACAGCCCCCATCATACCACCGGATGCACATGGATGTCGGGTCTGAGTTTGAAAACTATTGGTTGATTTAAAAAAAAAAAAAAAATAAGGGGGTGGGGGGGGGGGGGGTTCTAAAAACATAGGTGTATGTACAGTTGATTGACACTAGGTAAAAAAAAAAAAAGGTCATTGATAGGTTATATTATATTTAAATTGCAGTTTGATAGGTTGATTTAAATAAAGCATTGAAAAAACGGATCCGTAAAACACATGCAAAACGCATCCAAACAAGGATCAGCTGTTGCGTTTTCTGGATCCACTTTTTGGATGCAGTTTGCATCCAGTTTTCGCAGGTTAAAAACGGATCCGTAAAACGCATCCAAAACGTTGTGTGAACAAGCCCTAAGAGGTTGATCGCTTGCGCTCTGGCCGCGGGTGATGCGGTATGAGGCCAGCTGTAACATACAGCTGGTGCCATGCCGCGATCTTACAATCTCCGCTTCTAAGATCTCCATGACGCACCCATACGTCAAAAGGTGTGAACCCCTTCCCGACCATGACATATGGGTACGTTAAATGTTGGTAAGGGAACCTGTCACATAGATTATGCCCCCCTTGCTGAGGACCGCACAAGCTAGTGACAGACATGTTGTTTCCAGCACTGTGCCACTTATTCTTTAAGGTGTAGGAGTCCACTTAAAGGGGTTGTCTCACTACAAGGATTGTTTTTTTATGTTAAAGATCTTGCAAAAACAAGTCACTTTGCAATTTGTGTTCATTAACAATGTCCTACCTATTCTGAGACAACCCCTCTTGTATGGGCTGCATCAGCTCCTCAGGTCGCTACAGCTACAGACCTGTTTGATCTATCCTGATAGGCTGTCAGCACTGATTGCTATAGCTACAGACCTGGCTTCTAATGCAGCCTAGTAGAAGTCGGTAAACACACCCCTGAATTCGAACTGAAATCAAGAAAACAGGACTGAGGTAAGATGAATCAATGTAGTGAGACAACCCCTTTAATTTATGAGGTGTCATCCCCGCCCACCAGCATCAAGCTCCACCCACTCACAGCTGATTCAACCTTGTGAAAAGACAGGTGGGTGGGGTTAACATCTGCCCATGAATTAAGTGGACTCTTCTCTGGCAGAACAGGCTGCAAAGTACCAAATTTGAGCATTAAATACTCGAAAACTACAGCATCTTACAGAATAAGGGACAGCGCTGGAAACAGCAGGTCTGACACTAGCTTGTGCTGTCCTCAGCAAGGGGGGCATAATCTATGTGACCGGTTCTCTATAAGTGAACAGTGTAACAATATCAAGTCAGGAAAAGTTTAAACAATCCCCTTATGTCAAATATGTCCTAATAATAATGGATTACAGGGTGTGCAAGTTATTTAATGATCAGTAGTAATTTGAAGAGAAACCTGGCAGAAATTTCCTTGCCACGTTATATAGTTAGAGTAAGACTAGGTTCACACGGTGTAAACGGGATGCTGAAAAATACAGAGAGGAACCCCAGCCTTGGGTGCTCCAAACCACAGGCCAAGTTCTGCCATAAGGAACAGGGCAGGGTTCCCTCTCTAAGTGAGATGCGGTCATGGTGATAGGGAAAAAAAAAAAAAAAAAAAAGATATGCAATGTTCAAGAAGAAAAGGTGCCTAATTTATGGGCACTTTCTCATGCACTATTAGAAGCATCTTTGAATGGTTTGTTTGGTGCAATTAACACTTAAAAAACCACATTAACTACACAGCAAACAAAACACACAGGTAACTTGCATATTTGTTTGCACTCTCTATTGACCTGTAAAACATTTACACACCAAAAGCACTGTACTCCTGTCTATGTATGCATCATTTATCGCTTCAATGATGGCTCAATAAGCACACCCTGTGTCATACTGGTGTGTACCCCTATAGAAACCAACGGGGCTGCTCAGATGTGTATTTAGTGCGTAAAACAAATGATTTTTTTACATATCATAATACACATCAAAATGCTGTTGTACCCGGCCAAAAGTATCACGCAGCTTCAAATGAGATCAATGTGCAGATGTTCTGGATTCTCTAGAGAGTCATGGAGCTGCACTCTGATGTGGACATCCCATCACTAATCCAAAATGTACTAGTGGGGGAGGATGGGGTGTAAATTAGACAGCTCCTTTAGTTTTTGAATGATGCACTCTGGAAGGCGTTCTCCTATAAAATGAAGCAGGACTGTAAGAACTTACCTGCTTACATTCCTCTGCTGATCAGACAAGGAACCTGGGGCAAAGTACAACAAGCAGCCAAGCACTGTCCTCTGCTTATCTGAGATTCCACCAGGATAAATCCTCTCTGCCTGCATCCTGTCCCCAGATGGACACAACATAGTGGAATTTGGGAGACCGACCACATCAGGTGCCAGGATAACAATGTAAAGTGGCCCAGCAATAAGAATGTACCATAGGCTTACATCACATGTCAAACTCAAGGTCCACAGGCCAAATCCAGCCCTCAAGAACTGAGACAAAACAAGCAGTGATGGACAAGGTCACAACACAGAAGAACCGGCTCTCCACTTTTCAGAGGCTGCAGCCAGTGTTTAACAGAGACAGCAGTGCCAGCAAGCTAGCGGCGTCCATTTTGGATTCTGAGCTCTGGCGCACACCTCCATACTGCTCTGTTCAGCAACTCCGACTGCGGTACAGCTCTGAAAGTCATACCCAGGAAACCCAACTACTCTCCAAGGCTGTTCAATAGCACTTTGAGGGGAACCATAATATCAATGTGGCCCACGTGAAAAGAAGTTCAACACCTTGAATTTACTGGAGGACACCAGAGGTACTCACCAATACATCGTAAAAGTGATGAAAGTGGCGCATTTCAACCAAAACAATCATTTTTTGGTCAAATTCAATGATGAATAAGGTTGGTCAAGTTTGGGATTTTTCCCGGAAAAATTGTTCACCTTTGATCATGTATGGAAAGCTCGGCCAACTACATCAGCAAATAGGGACTAAAATATGCAACACCTGCAAAACGACTTCAGACAACTGTCCTTCCATGGCCGTTCAACCTACTTTTATCTAAATGCATATGGTCACCATTAAAGTGTCCATACACCTTCACTAGCTGCCGGCCAAATGCTTGTTCTTCAGATTGCCACGTGCACATGTAGTCTGAATGAGCATGCATGTACTGTCTATGGCAAGACCAAAAACTGCTGCCCGACACCTATGGCATCGGCTCACTTCTACAAAGAAAAGAGGATTGGGGGTTTCAAGTCAACATGCCCAATCCTGCTCTTCCTCAAAACTATAAGTCAGGGGATAACCGAGATGCCACCATACACAACAGACACTCGATGAGTTTCACCAACTGTTTTCTAACAAGTACAGGAGCCTTCAGTGAGAGGCTTTGCTTGTATTTATGTACCAAGGCCATATGCCATAACCTACAGAATACTTAGGTAGTGAAGGTGACAGGCATATTACACAAGGCCAAACCACATCCAAATATTTGTAGGTGTATTAATGATTAATACCACACCAGAGGAATGCGCTATTAACCAGTAACCGGCCACAACTTTTCCTTTTCTTCGTCAGATTCCCTGCTAGTGGAACACTGACAGGGACACAGCTCAGTCGATAAAATGCCAACTGTGTCATGCCATACTGACATCAGATGTTTACTCCAGATGCCAGTCACTAGTAACCATAGGCTCTAAGACCAGTACCTACTCCAGATGATGTCAATCTCTCAATAATAACCACCTAGTCTCTAGAACCACTATCTATTCCATATGACGCCAGTCATGAACTAATAACCATCTAGGATCCCGGAATGGGGCGTAGCTATATTGGGTTGAGAGGTAGCAGCCGCTACCGGGCAAGCAGCTTGGGGTGGGGAGGAGGGGGGGGGGGGGGGCAAATGCCCTTCTGTCTCAAAAGAAGACACCAGTATTGTACAGACACATGGTAACTGAGGGGCCCTATTTCATTCTTTGCATCAGGGCCAAGGAGCTCCAAGTAACCCCTCTGATCCTGGACCAGTGTCTACTTCAAATTATGCCAGTCATATACTGCTAACCATCTAGGCTCTAGGACCAGGGTCTACTTCAGATGATGCCAGCCACTCACTAATACATTCTAAGCTCTAGGATCCTGGAATATACTGTACTCCAGATGACGCCAGCCGCAACCGCTAGACTCTAGGACCAGCGTCTACTCCGGATGACGCCAGCCGCAACCGCTAGACTCTAGGACCAGCGTCTACTCCGGATGACGCCAGCCGCAACCGCTAGACTCTAGGACCAGCGTCTACTCCGGATGACGCCAGCCGCAACCGCTAGACTCTAGGGCCAGGGTCTACTCCAGATGACGCCACTCTTACTACTATCTAGGGCCAGGGTCTACTCCAGATGACGCCACTCTTACTACTATCTAGGGCCAGGGTCTACTCAGATGACGCCACTCTTACTACTATCTAGGGCCAGGGTCTACTCCAGATGACGCCACTCTTACTACTATCTAGGGCCAGGGTCTACTCCAGATGACGCCACTCTTACTACTATCTAGGTCCAGGGTCTACTCCAGATGACGCCACTCTTACTACTATCTAGGGCCAGGGTCTACTCCAGATGACGCCACTCTTACTACTATCTAGGGCCAGGGTCTACTCCAGATGACGCCACTCTTACTACTATCTAGGGCCAGGGTCTACTCCAGATGACGCCACTCTTACTACTATCTATGGCCAGGGTCTACTCCAGATGACGCCACTCTTACTACTATCTAGGGCCAGGGTCTACTCCAGATGATTCCAGTCACAAGCACCAGGCTCCCCGTCTCTATCAGTCCCCTCCAGCCCAGCAGAGCCCGTAGTCCCCGTACCTGCATAGAAGCGGATGAGGCAGCCAATCTCCGAGTCCATGCCCTCCTCCTGCACCCGGCACAGGTCTCGGAAGCCCAGCTGGAAGAGGTAATCGTTCTGCAGCAGCAGCGGCTTCTCGTGCGGCTCCAGCCTCCGGCTGCTCTCCCCGTGGAGCTGCACGTACAGGGCGCCCAGGGGCTGGCTCAGCGGCCGGGCAGGCACTGTGACCGCAGGCGGCGGCTCCGCGTTCAGCTCTTCCACAGACGACGAGGATGAAGACGCGGCTCCGCAGTGGAAGAGCTCCAGCCCCTGGCACACGGCGGCGGGGCTCAGCGGCTCCTCCGCGGGCAGCCCGTCCCAGCAGCTCAGCTTGTGAGGCGTGCCCCCCCAGGTGCCCGAGAACACCTCGGCGTCTGCCCGCTCGGCGCCCGCATCGGGGGCCTGGCCCAGCACCCGCAGCACCCCGGCCGAGCTGCCCCGCAGCAGCCGAGCCGCCACCTCTCCGGCCGTGGTGTCCAGGGTGCAGAGCAGCGGCCGGAGGCCGGGAGACGAGCGGCGCTCGTAGATCTGCAGGCAGCCCCGCCGCAGCTCGCCGCGCACCCACTCCCTCTCCTGCGGCTGCAGCTGGACCCACTGCCTGTACTTCAGCACGGTCTTCCTGTCCAGGCTGCGGGTGCCGGGCCCCAGGGTGGAAGCCGACGAGGGGGCGGCGGCCGTGCCCACGGGGTTTGCTGACAGATTCCTCTTCAGCCGCCGTCTCCTCCTCAGCAGCAGCGCGGAGTTCGCAGTGGAGCTGCTCCCGGCCGGGGGCAGCAGGAGGCTCGCGCCTCCCTCCATCCCGGGCCGCTTCTTCTCCCCATCCGCCGGCTCCATGGACTGTGGCGCGGAAGCTTCCAGAGCGAGCATTCCACGGGGAGCGCGTCTAGGCAGCCCCTGCTCCGGAGTGCGCCATCACTGAGGGGATGTTGGTGATCGAGCGCTCCGACGATAATTGCTGGAGATAGGCAGCCCCGCCACTCCATACACTGAGGGGCGGGACTTGTCAGCCTCATGCATATTAAGCAGCCTGTCACCGGGCCAGCAGAGAGCGCCAGGCCTGCGCCGCTGACGTCACGGGCGCGCTAGGCAGCTCGGGAAATGTAGTCCCTGTCTGCGGGGAGTGTCCCTCAGCTGTGCTCACAGCAGCTCAGACACCGCTGTGTGTTCAGCCTGATAGGGGATGGCATTGTCCTGGGAAGAGGTTCCTTCTGTTCTGCTCTGTTCACATAGGCCCGCGTTACCAGGCAGGCAGAAAGGGTGTCATGGGGGCCTGTGTTTTCCTTGGCAGTTACCTCACAGAAAGGGTGTCATGGTGGCCTGTGTCCTACCTTACGGTTACCTCACAGAAAGGTTGTCATGGTGGTTTCTGTCCTGCATAGCAGTTACCTGACAGACAGTGTGTCATGGTGGCCTGTGTTTTCCTTGGCAGTTACCTCACAGAAAGGGTTTCATGGTGGCCTCTGTTCTGCATAGCAGTTACCTGACAGAAAGGGTGTCATGGTGGCCTGTGTTTTCCTTGGCAGTTACCTCACAGAAAGGGTGTCATGGTGGCCTCTGTTCTGCATGGCAGTTACCTGACAGAAAGGGTGTCATGATGGCCTGTGTTCTGCATAGCAGTTATCTTTTTTTCAAATTGAAAATTTTTATTAAATTTTTAACATAGGTAGAAAGGACAATACAGACATGTACACTTTACCAAAGCTTTTCAGCTTATAAGCCTAACAGAGATCATCTAACAAAGAGACATGGAGAGATCAGGTGAAGTACGCAGTTATTGAAAATTTCAATGGTTCTATGGAAGAAGACTGCGGTTTTTAGAATGCACATGTTTGAACTTAAAATCATTAAAATCAATTTTTAAGTCATATAAACTTAGAACTCCTAGAACATAAAGACAGGGGATCACACGGACAAAGGGAGGAAACGTCAGGGTAGGGTGGGTAATCACGAGGGGAAAGGTCTCAGGAAGGACCGGCTAGAGTCATGTAGGGTTCATGGTGTGAAAGACATCCCAGGCAAATCATGTCTTCTCAAACTGGTCTATTCTATCATGTAAGGAGGCATCAAGTATTCCATATGCCTGATCTCCACAACTCGTTGGCAAAGGTCTTCTGCAGCTGGCGGCGCTGTTTGGCGCCATCTCCCCGAAATCAGGCACCTGGCCGCCGTTAGAATGTGTAGCATTAATGCAGAATCAGCTTTAGGGAGACCCTGTACTGGGCCACTCAACAGGTAGGTTAGAGGATCAAGAGGAATCCTCACGGCCAAGACCCTGTGCAGGAGATCCTGCACTTGCAACCAAAAGCCCTGAACTATTGGACAGTCCCAAAAGATGTGGGGGAGCGTCCCAATAGCAGTGTGACATCTCCAACAGGACTGGGGCAGCTGCGGATTCCACTTATGTAGGACCTCAGGAGTGTGGTACCAAAAGAGGAGTATTTTATAGAAATTTTCTCTATATGTGGTGCAGATCGAAGACTTGGCTGCAGCCCTCCATATAGCTTGCCACGTCCGGTAAGGAATGTCCCTGCCAAGGTATGATTCCCATTTTGCCATGTACCTATGTGTCGGGGCATCGTCGGGAAACGGGTCTGAAAGAATGGTGTAAAGCGCCGAGATAAGTCCTCTAGTGGAATGGCTTGCTTTACATATTTGCTCAAATCGAGTGGGGGTGGATAACGTGCACGTGCCAAACATAGAAAACAAAAGATGCGATATCAGCAAGTAATGGAACCTCGATCTTTCTGGGAGTTGATAGTCTCTCTGGAGGGCTGGAAACCGTATCAATCTCCGATCCTCAGCCCTGGCAATATCTACGAAACGGAATAGACCATGCCCCAGCCACGGCCCAGCAACCAATCTCGACGAACCAGTGGGCAGCAGGGGGGTGCATAAAAAGGAGGCCATTGGGGATGCCCTAGAGGCCAACTGGAATCTGTTCCTACAGTGGTTCCAGATCTGTTGGGTAAACCTAATAGGGCCCAATAGGTAGCCCAGATTAGGCAAGGGTTGAGAGTGCCAGAGGAGTGCATTCGGATGGAATGGAGCGAGCCATAGCTTCTCGATCTCCATCCATTTGGAGTACGCTCGGAGGGTAGACCATGCTGGAATGCGACGCAGGTGGGAGGCCCAGTAGTAAAGGAGGACGTCAGGGACGGCCAAACCTCCTTTCTGTCTGCTGGCCACGAGTACCGTCTTGGCAACCCGATGCCTACCTCTTGCCCATATAAATCTGAGGACGGCCGTCTGGACAGAACGCAGCTCTCCCAAAGGGACCGCAACAGGGAGGGTTTCGAAGAGATAAAGAAGTTTGGGCAATTTAGACATTTTAACAGCGTTTATCCTTCCGAAGAAAGAGAGCGGGAGAGAATGCTATTTAGAAAGCAAATTCTTTATCTCTTTGAAGAGCGGGGGAAAATTTGCGCCATAGAGTGAGCCATACTGGGCAGTAATCTGTGTGCCCAGGTACTTGAGTGAGTGTGGTTGCCACTTAAAGGGATAGTTGTGCTTGAGAGAAGCTAAGGCCTCTTCAGGGATGTTTATTGGGAGGGCTTCTGTTTTAATGGTGTTTATACCCAGATAGGGTTCCAAACTCGGCAAGGAGGGTGTGGACGGTCGGTAACGAGGTATGCATCTCAGAAAGCGTTAAGAGTATGTCATCAGCGAAAAGGGACAGTTTAAACTCCCTGTCTCTGACCCGGATACCCTTAATGTCAGGATTGGCTCGGATGGCGGCCGCAAGGGGCTCAATACAGAGCGCAAAAAGGAGCGGAGACAGCGGGCACCCTTGCCTGGTGCCATTATGGATTCGGAAGGTTTCCGATGTACAGTGGGGTAGTTTAATGGACGCAGTTGGCGAACCATATAAGCCCCTTACCGCCTTCATAAATGAACCAGAGAAGCCAAATGCCGATAGTGTTTCAAAGAGAAACGGCCAGCTTAGCCTATCAAAGGCCTTCTCTGCGTCCAGGCCAAGGAGGAGGGCCTGCCCCGACTGATGATTAACCACGTCCACCAGGTCAATCGTACGCCTCGTATTGTCCCCCCCTTGCCGAGATGGAACAAAGCCCACCTGGTCTTTGTGGATTATCTGGGGGAGCCACTGGTTTAACCTATTAGCTAATATTTTTGTGTATATTTTCAAGTCCGAATTGAGGAGGGCAATCGGTCTGTAGTTGGCGCTATCTGCAGGATCCCTACCTGACTTGTGGATGAGGGTGATGTGGGAATGAGACATGGAGTCAGGGATAGGAGCCCCTTCCATAAAAGAATTATAGAGCTGTAACATATGTGGGGCTAGGGTGTCAGAGTATACCTTAAAATAAAGGTACGGTAGACCATCAGGCCCGGGTGCTTTGCCCGATGGTAGGGCTTTGATGACCTCTAGTAGCTCCTCCATGTGAATAGGGGCGCCCAGTGAGGCTAAAGCCTCCTGAGGAAGGGGGGTCAGTGAGCACTGGCGCAAGAAGTCCTGGATAAGTTTTTGGGCTCTATCCCTCTGTGGTGGGAGAGTCGAGGGTAATGAGTAGAGATCAGAAAAGAAGTTGAAGAACAATTTAGCTATGGACTTAGGGTCGTATCTCAAGGTTCCATCCCTATCTCTGAGGGCTTGGGGCATAGAGTTCGATGATTGCTCCTTGAGCTGTCTAGCCAAAATTGTATGGGCCTTGTTGCCATATTCATAATATTTTCGTCTGGAATAAAGGAGGAGCTTCTCTTCCCTGCGTACCGCTAAGTCTTTCAGGTCGCTGCGTATGGCTACAATGCGTCTGAGCGTAGCAACCCTGGGATATTGGGACATCCTCCCCTCAAGCTTCTTCAGGAGCGCCCGTAGAGTGCTGACCTTTTCCGAATAGTCCCTTTTCAGTTGGGTACCCAATGCAATACATTGGCCCCGGAAGACCGCCTTGTGGGCTTCCCACAGGGTAGAAGGCGCGGAGACCGTGCCCACATTTAACTCAAAGTATGAGGATAAGGATTCGCGTAGTTTCTCCCTCTGGATAGGTTTTTTAATAAGGGACTCATTTAGGCGCCAGTGGCATGATCGGAGCGGGGTAGACTGGAAATGAAAGTCGGCCGTGACCGGGGCATGGTCGGACCAAGTTATAGGTCCTATGCTAGAACCGTTTAGGCTGCGAAGAGTCGGGGCATTGCCAAAAAAATAGTCGAGTCTGGTGTGAGTCTGATGAGGATGGGAAAAAAAGGAGTACTCTTTTTCCTTAGGATGGTTCACCCTCCAGAGATCAAAGAGCCCATGAGATCGGATGAGCCGTCTGAAAGCTGCTGAGAGTCTAGCCATTGACGGACCCAACGTTCTCCCTCCAACAGCGCACCTGTCCATTGAGTCTGAGAAGATTAAATTAAAATCTCCGCCCAGAAGTAAGGCCGTGGAGGGGAACTTGGACAGTTTAGCAAAAACTCTGTTCAGAAATGATATTTGGGAGGAATTTGGCACGTACACGTTACATAGAGTGATCGGCTTACCACCTAGCGTGGCTTTGAGAATGATATATCGTCCCGCAGGATCGATCAAAGACGCTTGTACCTGCATTGGGCAATTGTCACGATACTGGTGTATACTGCTGGAATCCAATGGCCGGGCTAGGTACAAACACAGGGAGGCAGGTGGATAGCGAGGTCCCAGGAAGGTAATGGGTTGCTGCTTGGTCAGAAGTGCAGAGGTTAAGCGGTGGAGCGACAGCAGGCAAAGGTTAGCGCAGGGTTAACTGCAATGAAACAGGAACAAGGCTGGACGGCAAGTTCCCAGGCGAGAGGACTGGAAAGCAGGAGCTAAGCACAATACTCAAGCAGTGAACAACAGTCTTGAGGAGTTTATATAGGAACCAGGAACAGGAAACAAGATGGCAAACCCGTTGAG
>JAODAL010029716.1:0-51168 GCA_025379985.1 Phyllomedusa bahiana
GGGGACCATTCCTTCTTGCAGATTTATATTAGGTCAGCATTACACCTGGGATGCTTTGTGTGCTAATCCTCATAACATAACACAGCATTTCATTAAGATTACAGTCAGGATACTGACTTGGATATTCCAAGACACATATCCTCCTCTTTTTAACTATAGTTAATTCTGTGCTTTTGGTCATTGTGCTGCATCACCCAACAGTTTAAGGTCATGGACTGCTGCCATTACATTCTCCTATAAATGCTCAGTGTGTGAGGCGCAGTGCGGGACTTAGGCGCAGAAGGACTGCGCCTCACCTGTATCTCCGTGGATCTGAAGATTCACCGCATCAGGAGGTGCGCTCATACATGTGGTGAAAAGTTCCCTGCGCCTCGCCAGTGTGTGAGGCACAGTGCAGGACTTAGACGCAGAAAGGACTGCGCCTAACATGTATTCCGATTCGAGACAGGCTGGAAAACAGCGAGAAATCATTAAACATGTTAATGAATAGCAAAAAGAGTTGTCTTTCAAATGAATGAATGAATAAAGATAAATATCAAAGCTGTCTAAAAGCGATTAAATGTCTTGAAAAGGTGGATCATTTAAAATTAAAGGGAAAATATCTAAGATCGCTAAAGAAATACATCTCAGCTCTCAGCTCCGTGAGGCATGGAGTATGAAGTAAAAAAATCGTTTTATTAGGTGTAAAACATTATCTGAAAAAGAGCTCAAACCTTCTAAAAAAATACATAAATAAAATCAACAACAAAAAATCAACAACAGAGCAACATCAGGAATTGGGATTTCGAAAGTTGCCGGGAAAGACAGTAATTCAATTTCTGTAAGCGCTTCTCTTTGGTCGGCAGAAACAAGCCAATCAGAATAGAAGCGACAGTGACCCATTATAACCTATGGAGTAGTATTGACCAATCAAAAGAAAAGGCGGGACAATTCAAAATACAGTAAAAAATGAAGAAAAGAGCTGATTGGTTGAACTAGAGGGGGCTTGGCTAGCCCGGCCAATCAGAGCGCGAGCTACTTGGTCCCATTGTAGTCTATGGAGAGATGGGGGCACTGAAATCTCAGCTCCGTGAGGCATGGAGTATTAGTAAATAAATCGTTTTTTATTAAGTGTAAAACATTCTCTGGAAAAGAGCTAAAACCTTCTAAAAACTTAGATAAATAAAATCAATAACAACGCGTTCGTCCCCGTGACCGGCGCAACATCAGGAATTGTGATATAGAAAATTGCCGGGAAAGACAGGAATTCGAATTCTGTAAGCGCTTCTCATTGGTCAGCAGAAACCAACCAATCAGAATAGGAGCAACAGTGAACCATTAACCTATGGAGTAGTATGGACCAATCAAATTAAAAGGCGGGACCGTTCAAAATACAGAAAAAATAATGAAAGTAAAGAGCTGATTGGTTGAGCTAGCAGGGGCTTGGCTATCCCGGCCAATCAGAGCGCGAGTACTTTGTCCCATTGTAGTCTATGGAGAGATGGGGGAACTGAAATCTCAGCTCCGTGAGGCGTGGAGTATTATTAAATAAATCGTTTTTATTAAGTGTAAAACATTCTCTGTAAAAGAGCTAAAACCTTCTAAAAACATACATCAATCAAAGCACTAACAACGCGTTTGTCGCCGAGACCGGCGCAACATCAGGAATTGCGATATAGAAAATTGCCGGGAAAGACAGTAATTCGAATTCTGTAAGCGCTTCTCACTGGTTGGCAGAAACCAACCAATCAGAATAGGAGCGACAGTGAACCATTATAACCTATGGAGTAGTATGGACCAATCATATGAAAAGGCGGGACAGTTCAAAATACAGTAAAAATGAAGAAAAGAGCTGATTGGTTGAGACCAGGTGGCAGATATGAATCCACCAATCATATGTTGTGCGTCGATTTTGAGTGGAGCAAGAAGGGCGCGATAGGAAGGCGGCCCTAAAAGTTATTACTGTCTATGGGAAATATTCTAGTACTGTGATTGGTTGGGGGAAAGAGGGGCTTGTCCTGCTTAGCCAATCAGCGGGTGAGCTACTTATCTCATAGAGTTCTATGGGGAGAAGAAATGCAGAGTGAGCTCTGTTTATGATTGGCTAAGTTAAAAGAGGCGCGATTATTTGGGCCAATGGGAGAGCGAGCGATGCTCTTATGGGTTTTATAATGCAATCTGTAATAAAACTGTACATGGCAGGAATCAATTGATAAGACTCACGAAGTTGTGCCGATGTGTGTATATAAAAATGAACAATAATATGGGGTGTAACGAAAATAAACGAATAAAAATGAATTCAAATGAATTTCATTTTTTATTTTCTTTTTTTCGTCAGCCAATGATCAATAATATGGGTGTAACGAAAATAAAGAAATAAAAATGAATTCCTTGCATTCATTTTTATTTGTTTATTTTCGTTACACCCATATTATTGTTAATTTTATATACACATCGGCACAACTTCATGAGTCTTTTAATTTTATTTCTGCCATGTACAGTTTTATTATAGATTGCATTAGAAAACCCATAAGAGCGTCTCCCATTGGCCCAAATAATCTTCCCCCCAACCAATCACAGTACTAGAATATTTCCCATAGACAGTAATAACTTTTAGGGCGCCCTTCTATCGCGCCCTTCTTGCTCCACTCAAAATCGACGCACTACATATGATTGGTGGATTCATATCTGCCGCCTGGTCCCAACCAATAAGCTCTTTTCTTCATTTTTTACTGTATTTTGAACTGTCCCGCCTTTTCATTCCATTGGTCCATACTACTCCATAGGTTATAATGGTTCACTGTCGCTCCTATTCTGATTGGTTGGTTTCTGCCAACCAATGAAAATTGCTTACAGAATTCGAATTACTGTCTTTCTCGGCAATTTTCTATATCCCAATTCCTGATGTTGCGGCGGTCTCAGCGACAAACGCGTTGTTAGCGATTTTATTTATGCATGTTTTTAGAAGTTTGAGCTCTTTTTCTGATAATATTTTACACCTAATAAAAAAGATTTCTTGATTCATACTCCATGTCTCATGGAGCTGAGAGCTGAGATGTATTTCTTTAGCGATCTTATAGATTTTTCCTTTAAGTTTAAATGATCAACTTTTTCAATACATTAAATCGTTTTTAGACAACTTTGATATTTATCTTTATTATTGAAATAATTTTATAGAAAACTCATTTTTATTCTTGTGCTATAGGTCGACTGTTACAACAGTACATTTTGCCCCATTCCATTACGTTCTAGCTTCACTTCGCCTCCTCCGGCTCAGATAGACCACATTCAATGAGGTCTGTCTGTCGGAGCTGTCGAGCGCTGCAATGCGCCTCACTTTGCCGACCGGCATTCATACAAGCATCGGACTATTCGAATGTGGTGCATCCCGCCCCAGAACGCCCACACCGCGCCCATTGCACGCCCCTTCATGTTAGGCGCATTCGAAAGTAGCAAAGGTTGCGCCTAACATCACATCCCTGCGTCCGACAGGGGATTCGGATCAGTGAGGCGCAAGTTCCGCCAGAAATTGGGCGCAAATCCCGATCATACATGTCACCCAAGGTGTACAAGCACTGAGACAGCTCCTCCCACCAAGCTTCACATCTAATATGAGGTTTAAGAGGTTGGTGAGAAGTGTTCTTTTTCTCAAGATAAAGCTCAAGTTTGCCTGAGATGACATGGACGCTTCAGCAAAAATGTCCTATTGACAAATGGGGCAAAATTTTTCACGAATGAACAATGCTATGATTGGAGGAACAAGTAACTTTATTAAGCTGTGCTTCGACTTTCCTAAGTACTCTTTCAATCAGGACCTCAATTGTCACTGGAGGTTCCACCAAATCAGATTGCACCAAAGTGACTGAAAGCTTTCAACCCATCATATTGTGTTACTATAGGCAGGGCCTTTCCTAGGGGCGCCGAGGCTCCGCTCACCTGAGGGGGGCGCCGCGGCCGCCCGCCTCGCCCGGGGATCGGCCTCTGACTGCACGGCCATTGTAAGACGGCCGCGCAGAGTCAGTCAGCAGCTGCACATTTGCTGTGCAGCTGCTGGTACAGGTAGGAGGCAGGACGGATCGTTTCCCTCCTGCCTCCTCCCCTGTATGTATTAGTGCTCAGCGTCGCAGGGGGCACACAGCTTTCCTCACACCCCCTGCGACGCTGAGTGCTGGATGTAAGGGGCATGATGACGGCACGCCTTTTACACTGAACCCCGGCTCCCGGACCTGACCGCGCTGCAGGGATCCTGGTGAGGTGAGTAAGTTTTTATTATTTTATTATCATTAGTTATAAGGGGAAGGGAAGTATTACATGGCTACAGAGGGAACTATTTGGATGCAGGGGGCAACTATGTGTCTACAGGGGCAGCTGTCTGGCTACTGGGGCAACTATGTGGCTACAGGGGGCAACTATTTGGCTGCAGGGGGCAACTATGTGTTTACAGGGGCAGCTGTCTGGCTACTGGGGCAACTATGTGGCTACAGGGGGCAACTATGTGTCTACAGGGGCAGCTATCTGGCTACAGGGGCAACTATGTGGCTACAGAGGGCAACTATGTGGCTACAGGGGGCAACTATGTGGCTTCAGGGGCAACTATCTGGCTACAGGGGGCAACTATGTGGCGACAGGGGGAAACTACCTGGCCACAGTGGGCTGCTATCTGGCTACAGGGGGCAGCTATCGGGCTACAGGGGCAACTATCTGGCTACATGGGGGGTATTACATGGTTACAGTGGGCTACTACATGCCTACAGGGGGCTGCTAAATGTCTACAGACGCAACTATCTGGCTACAGGGGGTATTACATGGCTACAGTGGGCTACTATCTGACTACAGGGGGTATTGTATGGCTACAGTGGGCTGCTAAATGGCTACAGAGGCAACTACCTGGCTACAAGGGGGTACTACATGGCTACATGGGGCAAATAACTACCTGGCTACTAGGGGGCTACTACCTGGCTACCAGGGGGAAAATAACTACCTACAGAGGCCTATATAACTACATAACAGGGATCTATATTTCTACTTATTGGAGCCTATATAACTATCTATCTACTTAATAGGGGACCGAGATACCTACCTATTGGGGGAGCTATAAGTTTACCTACCTAATGGCGGCTATACACCTACTTAATTGAGGACTGCCTACCTAGTTTGGGGGTGTACCTACTGCACTTTTACTGTTTGGGACACAAGGGGGTCATTATTACCACTTGGGGTGCTATAGATGGGGAGTCTGTACAGAGATATGAATTGTTAGAGAAGTGCTGATAAATTGAGGAGTCTAAGATGTTTGTTTTGTAAATTCTACAGTGAAGAGTTGTGGCCAGAAGAAGACGTCAGGGTGGTCTGGGACAGATGGAGAAGAAGAGAAAGAAAGCAACTCTTCAGAGACGTCTCCTGTGAGTCACTAGATATAACTGTACTGTAATCACTTATATGTCTGTGTACAACTGGTATTCACCACTGTATGGTCACTGTATGACAGTAATATTGGTTGTAGTATAATGGTTTGTATTCAGTAATGGCATTGTGTATTATTCAGTAACTATGTGATGGTGATCTGAGGTCATGGTGTTGTGGTATTATTCAGTCACTATGTGATCATGGTGTTATGGTATTATTTGGTCACTATGTGCTGGTGATATGTGGTGGTGATGTGTATTCATGGTTTGTGGTATTATTCAGTCACTATGTGGTGGTGATATGTGGTCATGGTGTGGTGGTATTATTTGTTCACTATGTGCTGGTGATTTGTGGTCTTAGTAGGATATAGGTACTATTAGCCTGGGATTCTGGTTTTCGTGTAGCAGTGTTATATTTGGTAATTGTACGACTATTATTTTGTCGTTTTATACTTAGCACATTGTGTTAAAGCTTTTTGTGTATTTTGGCTATGGTTGATGGTGATGCACTGTGTTGCATTATGGTGCATTATGTTATGGTGGGGAGAAATTTCTTCACCTTGCCCTGAGTGCAATTTAGCCTAGGAAAGGCCCTGACTGTAGGGGTCTGAGAGGTTATTCTCTGTCAAAGTGAAATCAGCATGGTAGCACCAGTCACTTAGTATGGTCATTCTCTTTTACTTTGTGTATCCCTATGGCTGCTTCACTACTGCTTTTTACAAAAACCAAACTACCCCTAGTTGCTAGTGTGGAATGTGCACCTTGCTTGACACTCTGCAACAAACAGGAGTACAGCTCCGAATCACGAGGTGGCAAATGAAGTTCTAGTCCTTTTAAAATGGAGGCCTTCTCATTTAAATATTTCTCTCATACAGTGCAGCAAATGTAAAACAGTAACTTTAACACATGAGTACTTGCTGACTTTCTGAATGTTTCTATTCAGTGTCAAGGAGAAGAAATAGTACTCTTGGTACAGCCCCATTTGTTCCACCAGTCCACTCACTCTGTTCACCTTGGAAATTAGACCCAGCACTAGGTGTTTTGACAGCCAGCTTCTTTGTTCTCTGGTTAGTCCATCTGCAGCAGGTGTACTCACAACCAACAATACTAGGGTTCGGGCTCCTGGTCTTCTTCTGTCCCCAGTCCACTGGCTCGTCTTATGATGGCTGTGCACAGGCCCGCAGCTATCCAACACACACAGAATATCCCTCTGGCACTATGTGTGGTCATTGGCATATTCCACATTTGGACAACTAACTCCCTTTTACCACCTTTCCTGCTTCTTCCTCTGCACAAAGGGTTGACAAAAGTTATTTCAGGGCCTCATACAGCCAAAGCATCTGTGGCTTCCACTTATTACCAGTTCCTATTCTCAACATGTCAGTGGGCTCCTTTTTTAAATTGATCGGGGCCCCTGACATAATTATTGCCAATACTGCCCTGGTGGCACCCCTGTCTACATGTCACGTCATGTAAAACCTAATGCACATCAGCTTCTGGCTTTACATTGGCCCATGCTCAAGCTTGGCAAATCCTTATTGGATAACAGAAAAGGGTATTTTTTGGTAACCAGCAGTGCAAAACAGTTTTTAGAAGTCTGGCCAAAGCTGAGGGTCCCTGGACAGATGGATAACTACTGTACATCGTAATTAAATAATAGAAGGGAGACAGATACTACGGGTGCAGGGTAACTGGGACAAACACTTAATGTAGGAGGGGACAGTGAAGTCGTGTGCATTTTAAGATGCAGAGCAGGTTATCCCTTCCTATCCATACTGAACAGCAAAGACCACATATTAATAAAATAATATATGCCGTAATATCATGTGAACTATAACCTGTCTTTAAAGGGATTGTCCCACTAGGATAACCAATGTCAATATATCCTATTACGGTATATGGACATTCAAGATGCGGGAGCTGTGCATTTTAGCCATGGTAGACTCCTGCTGTATAGAGCTGCAATCTCTGTCTCTGAAAGACTTGGCACAGCCATACATTACAGGGATGCTTATTTATTTGAATAGATACCAAGTAACACTATAATGGCCTCTATAAACATTAATGGATAATTAATATAAGTTACACAATACTTTGTTCTGAACAGTAAGGAAGCTTAGTAGACAAAGAACCTGGTTACGCTATTATGAAATACAGTTGGTTTTATGTAATGGTCTTGTATTTGATAACATCGCCATGGGTATGTTTGTGGTAGTCTGAAAAAGCAAGTCAAGTATGTGTAAAAGGAAAGTGAATATGCAAGCAGTGGCTATAGATATAGAAGTTTCACAAACCAATGGATTATGCCTGTGCATGCCCAACAGGCTTTGTAAACAACAGCCCTGTTTGTATGTCACTGGAATTGTTTTCCAAGCCAATACTTGACGTGAAAAAGATTTATTTACTCTGATAACGGATACTTAAACGTAATTAAACAGTTACATGGAATTCCTTTATAATGTTTTCCCTCTGATTATCTGCTTAACTGAAAATGCTGCATTCTGTTATACCAATTGCCATTATGAATCACTTAAGCAGATGAGCATGACATAGAAAGTGGCTGCTTACTTGTAGTTTAATATCGTGTAATATAATAGCATTTTATTTAGTACCTATTGCGTGGGACGTTTTGCATCACTGTTGATTTTATGATCGATGCCATGTGAATTGGTGTAGACTGTATGCTGCATACCATACAAAGGAATACATTAGTGATCAGACACTGTAAGAGAATATATAGCTATTGAATCCAGTAAATCAACAAGTAGCATTTTCTGACTGTAGTCATTCTCTTTAATTTTTTTACCATCTGGCCTATAATGCTCTATTAAATTTTCCAGGTGACTGCAGAGTTTTCTGTCCAGATATTATTGACTCCTAACTTCTGCACCCCATAGCTACCCTCTATCACAGGAGCATCAAACTTTTTTTTACCGAGGGCCACATCAGCAAAGTCTGTGTCTAAGCTCTTGTGGACCACAGAAAATAACATGGTGGGTCTTAAGTTCGACATATGTGCTCTATAGGTTCACAAATTATTCAATCTGCTGTCGTATTTCACATTATCATCCTGCTGCTAAATCTAATACTGTGTCTGCTTTGAATGTTATGCCTGAGGCATGCTTATTTCCACACTAGGTGCCCCTGTTACCTACCCAAATACTATGTTGTTGAAATGTAAGTGCCATAATTATAGTGTCCCTGAATATAATGCCATATGTATAATTTCCATAAAAACATATTTACCATAGAATATTAAAATAAAAAATAACATTATCACCAGATTGCCTGATGTGCCAAATGTGCCACTCAAACAGTACCCTGAAAAATAATGTCACTAAGAAAGTTCAACAAAATATTGCAGACCAACCAGAATAAAAGTTCCTAGCTCAGTGATCCTAACATATTAGTGCTACCTTCAGTGCTCCAAAATAATAGTGCCAGGAGCATTTTTTGATGCCTGTAGTTTATTTTAGATTTCTCAGTAGCAGATGACCATGGTGATACAGCTGATACAGAGCAACTATACACTAGGACTCAACAAATTTTAGTTGGTGAGTGCTTGTGATGGTACACCCTTTCCACAGGGACTCCAATTTAGAGAGACAACGGGCTGCGTCAGATATCTGGCGTCTTTTCAGCCCGATATCAGGTGCAGCCCCGTTCATAAATTTTGAAATTTTAGTGCAGGAGGCGGGACGTACTAGAACCGTAGAGAAGCTACATATTTATAGCTTCGCCCTAGCGCTAGAATGCGCTTGATTTGTGACCCGCTGTAGAGCGGGTTCATAAATCAGGCGCATTCTATGCCAGTATAATGCGCCTGAAATTTGGTGTGTTAACACCAAACTTCATGCATGTCACCCTAAGGATTCTGAAAGGGAGATGTGAGAAAAGTCCTTTTGTAGCAAGTTATTAGTTGTTAACCAGTGCCTGAAAGAGTCCCTAATTAGTTTTTTGTCTTCCTACCTATGTATCTCCCTATAAATATGTACAAAATATGGCATTTGATCTAAAAAACATTTGTTCTATTATAGTTATATTCCTTCTATAGAGTAAAATAGAAATATAATTGTTTAAAGTATAGTTAAGTCTAAACAGCAGGTTCAAATAAAGATGTTGTAAAAGTAGATTTGTCTTGACTCTCTTTGCTATTTCTACACAAAAAAACCTTGGTTAGAAAAACAATTTATAAAACTTATACACTGCACAATAAACACAGAATATTCCAACTATAGGGAAAAGAGCCATCGTTTTTAGGTACTAACTTAAACTAGCTAAATACCATACACTGTGTTAATCAGCCTTTAATAAAAGAGTCTCTGTCTGCATTTCCTCCAATTTACCTCTTTGGAAAGCACAAAACATACAGAGGAATATTGTTTCCACCAACGTTGTTCTATGTTTTGGTTTCTAGGTGGGTGTGACCCACTTGATAGGCTTGGCTAGAATGCTTATGCTGGAGGAAAGAGTCCTTCCTCTCCGGAGAGAGGTGGAGAAGGGGAAAAACAGGGAGCATACTTCAATGGATCAAGTGAAAAAACAGGATTGCATAATAAGTGGTTAGTGTTAAATGTATTGCGTGTCCTTAAGATGTTCTTTTCACTTTCAGCAGCATTAGAGGGGGCTATCCCTGTAACACAATGAATGAATGAACATATGGAAAAAGGATATATTCTTAATGCGACCATTGAAAGATTATAGAATTTGTTTTTCCTTGCTAAAAACTATTAAAAAAAAATCAATTACAAAAGAATTGTGACTGCCATTAGGACTATACTAATCTGCATTATCCAGTTCCTAGGTATTCTCATACCCTTTAAAGAAATAATTTACTGCTGAGTGATCTGTAGTAAAATCCATAGCCAAGAGGTGCTCTACTACATATTGCTAACTAGCCATATAAAACCTTATACTAAACTAACACAAACACATTTTAGTGTGGAGATGTGGTCTGAAAAAAAATAATTTTCTTGTTGCAGTGATTAGCTTTTAACATATAGGGAAAGGTATAAGAAGACTATTTCCAAACACTTTTTTGTTTTGAATTTGCTTTGGTCAGGAGATGAATATTTTATCTATTCTTAGGCAGGGGCGTAACTAGGGAAGCCTGGGCCCCAAAGCACACTTTTGGATGGCCCCTCACACCCCCGCTTCCCCGACCACGAACATTTACCAGGACCTCTTAAGTCATGCAGTTACTAGATAATACAAGGAGTGAACAACTCACCATAGATATATCCACCATACTGCTACCAAACAAATCCCACTATACACATATTAACATTACCAATAGCACTACTACATATGGACCGAATTATACTGCCAGAACAAGACCACAAATTACCACCACATAGTGACTAATACCACTATACTATTAATGAATAAAGATCAATATTACTTCCATATTGTGGTATATATACTAGAGTACACAGGTGTCCTACGAACTGTATGTTACCTCCATACAGTGACCATATACTGGAAGACACTAGTGTACACAGACTCTGCAGACATTTAAATGATTACAGTGCAGTTACATCTTGTGACTCACAGGTGACGTTTCTCTACCGAGTCGTTGACTTTCCCTTGTGTTCTGCATCCTGTCCCGACCACCATGATGACTTCTCCCGGCCACTCGTCCCTGCAAATATGGACACAAATATCTTAGAATCCATACTTTTCCAGCACCTCACTCCCTGCCCCCCACCTCTGTACAAACATCCCAGGTGTGGGAGAGTGGGTACAGGCCATAGCTTAGAGGCCCAGTCTCCTAGAGGGGAGGTGAGGAACAGAGGATTCACCCCCTGGAGATTGTGTTACAGCTATGGCCTGTACCCCACCGAATCATATAAGCAGGTAGACCCTCATTAGATAGGTTGGTAGGCCCTAGGTAGGTAGGTTAGTAGACTTGAGGCAGGTAGTATATAGTCCCCAGGTAGGTAGATCCTAGGTAGGTAGGCAGGTCTCAATTAGGTAGGTAGGCTACAGGTAGGTTGATTGGCACTAGGTAGGCCATATTTAGGCCACATGGAGGGAAGGAATGCAGTAGGTGGACCACAGGTAGGTCACAGGTAGCTAGGCTATAGGTGGGGCCCACATAGGTAGACAGGTAGGTAAATAGGCTATAGGGGGGGGGCCCAAATAGGCAAGCAGGCTTTAGGTAGGCTATAAGGGCCATATAGGTAGGCATGTAGAGTTTAGGTAGCTATAGGGGGCTAAATAGGTAGACAGGCAGGGTTTAGGTAGCTATAGGGAGCCATACAGCTAGACAGGGGTTAGGTGGGCTATAGGGGCCATATAGGTAGGTAGGCAGGGCTTAAATAGCTAAAGGGGCCCCATATAAGTAGACAGGCAGGTTTCAGGGGGCTATATAGGTAGGCAAGCTTTAGAGAGGCTATAGGGGCTATACAAGCAGGCTTTAGAGGGCTACATAGGCAGGCTTAGGGGGGCTACATAGGCAGGCTGGGGGGTTATATATATAGACCGGCTGAGGTATATAGGCAGGCTGGTGTATATAGGCCGGCAGGGTGGGATATATATATTAGCAGGCAGGGTGGGCTATATATATAGGCAGGCAGGAGTATATAGGCAGGGTGGGCTATATATATAGGCAGGTAGGGGTATATAGGCAGGCAGGGTGGGCTATATATATAGGCAGATGGTATATAGGCAGGCAGGGTGGGCTACATATATAGGCAGGCAGGGGTATATAGGCAGGGTGAGCTATATATTTAGGCAGGAAGGGGTATATAGGTAGGCAGGGTGGGCTATAAATATAGGGAGGCAGAGGTATATAGGCAGGCAGGGTGGGCTATATATATAGGCAGGCAGAGGTATATAGGCAGGCAGGGTGGGCTATATATATATAGGCAGGCAGGGGTCTGTAGGAAGGCATGGTGGGCTATATATATAGGCAGGCAGGGTGGGCTATATGTATAGGCAGGCAGGGGTATATAGGCAGGCAGGGTGGGCTATATATAGGCAGGCTGGGGTATATAGGCAGGGTGGGCTATATATATAGGCAGGCAGGGGTATATATATAGGCAGGCAGGGGTATATAGGCAGGCAGGGTGGGCTATATATAGGCAGGCTGGGGTATATAGGCAGGCTGGTGTGCTAAACATGCAGGCAGGGTAGGTAAAATAAGAAATCACTTACTTACCTCCGTCCACACTCCCTCGATGGGCTGCGCTCCGGCCGCTGTGCTCAACGCGGGCAGCGCGATCATGTGATGTAATCGCGCCACCCACGTGATCACTGAGAGCCGGCAGAGGAAGTAGCAGAGTGGAGCATCGCTCTGTTCTGCTACTACCGGGCAGCGCTGACTTTGAATGCTTGGGCTGGAGGGCCAAGGCATTCAGAGGCAAGATGCGTCGGGCAACTCAGCTTCGCGCCCGCCGCAGTGAACTGTTAAGTTCACTGCCAGCGGGCCCAGGAGCGGCATTACCGGGATAGCAAATGTAGTAGCGGCTGCCCCGGGGCCCCGGCCCCCAAACAGCCGGGGAACCGTGGCAGCAGCTACGTCAGCTACCCCGGTAGTTACGCCCCTGCTCTTAGCGTATGTTCACACGACATATTTTTGCCCGAGGTATGCCCTGCAAATAAAGTAAATTCAACTAACATGTACAGCACTCATTTAGTGCTGTGTAAAATTACCGCCTTCATTCGCCTGAGAGCCTGTAAAAAAAAGGGACCTGTTTCTTCTTTCGGGCGCTTACATGCCAAAATATACAAGGAATAGGAGTCAGAGAGCTGCCTCATGTTGAAAGTATGTGGTGGCCAGCGCATACTTTCAACAGCGCTCCTGAAGGCATATTGCGCCGCGTACCTGTGCGCACCACAAGACGCCGCAATACACAAGTTTCTCTGGTTACTGACCACCTCTCCCTGCTCTCTATTATCTCTCATTACAAAGTTTTATCTCTAACAACAGAGTTTATTTTCCTAACTAAATGACAAGCTTTCACTCTTTAGAGTTCTTCAGTCTTGTGTACTACACTTTATAAATCTCCTGCAGTCAATGTCACTGTAACAGGAGTAGCTAAGAACAGAAGAGCTGATATGCCAGTCACTGCTAAATACCCACCCGCAGCTTCACCAGTAAGTGAAAGTCTGAAGCTGGTTGTGGATCAGTGAAACTGCATGGTGAGAAAACCCCTTTAAGACAGGGTAATGAAATTTGCATTTATCAGTTTAAGTCTAACTTCACATTTACAAAATATAGCTGTATGTAAAAAAAAAATCGGAATACCCTGACATAGCTAGACAGATTCCATTGTAAGTCCATATCAGATATCATTGTATCTATATTATGATAGATTTAGCACAGTATCATGGCTTCCGTGATACATGAAACTATGGTGGCAAAGTGAACATAGTCTATCAAAGCCAAGTGAAGATATGAAGACATCTCAGCGCAGATATCAAAACCTCAACCTTACAAATAGTATAAATCTCCACATGATAAGGACATCAAAACAGAATGGTGGGAGGGAGTGAGTGAGAGTAAGAGTGAGGTATTTGGTGAGGGGAAAAGGGAAACTGTTTTTACTGTTTTTTAGAAATAAACATATCAATAAATCATCCATACAATTTACTTACTAAGGCCCCCTTTTTTTTTATATTTCATTGCCTTCTTACAATGTGCAGAATACGTGGCAAAAAATAACTTCAACTTTTTCAATCTCTCCTTAATGTTCACCAGGAAAATGCAGGAAAATTAGTTCTTCCCAATGGTACACTTATTAAGAGCCTGAGACAATTAGTGGGTTTACCATTTCACATCTCATAATATATTCACTGTCACAATCACTGTTCTGATGTTCACAAGATGGAGTGGATGGTATTGTAGAGTAAATTACTAATTTATGTTTACTACCATCCTAACAGAGCACGGCTTTTAACACATTAACAAATGTAGATAAGTGCTGTAGTCGGCTACTCCTTAGCAACATTTTATGTTAATTAAAATCAAACAAAAAATTAGGTGTGCTCCTTCAACCATTACCTAACAATAGCTTTTAATATACTTCTGTATACAGGTAATGGTGGACTGGACATTGGCTCCACCATCATAGCCGTGTTGATGGTACTGCCATTGGGGACAAAAAAGGACATCTCATTGCCAGCAGCAGGAAGTGGAGGGACAACATCCTCTGCAGTCTGCTCTTGTCAGATAACAGCCTCATGATCTACAACTGCAGTCCTACTACCCACAGAAAGCACCCCACACAATCCATATTGGGAAAGAAACCGACCACATGAAGTACTAATACTTGTAGCCCCCTTCTAAAAGTAAGAGCCGCAATCAGGGCAGCTGTATCTGGGGAAAGGGAGGGGGGGACAAGTAAAAGATCATGAGACTCTTTCATAGTCTCCATGTAAAACAGAAAACGAGACCTGCTGTCATTGTCAGATGGGGAATATTGAAGAGCCTCATAGTTTGTTACTTGTGGACCCTCCAGAACCTGATTGCAAATATGACCAATGCATACCCTATTGTTCTGACTCAGCTAGAGATTCTCTGTATCATATAATCAATGTTATGCAGAATGAAGAAGTCACTGGTGTTAACCTGGTGTTTACCTTTAGTATAAGTTGCAGAGCTCCGGTCTGTGGACTGAGGTCTGAGTGTCATATTTCACGTACCATATTTCTAAGTGACTATTTACAAGTGACACAAGCCTCAGAAATATGCCAGAAATTTATAGAGCAGACTTTGGAGTCCGTAATACCATCTGACTATGTTTCTCTTCACAGGTAAGTGTATTCTGGTGAACAGCATTTCCCAGCAAATCCACAGCATTATATGTCTAATTGTCCCTGCTTTGTTTAAATGGGACGTGTTTTCTGGTGAACAGCATTTCCCAGCAAATCCACAGCATTATATGACTAATTGTCACTGCTTTGTTTAATTGGTACGTGTTTTCTGGTGAACAGCATTTCCCAGCAAATCCCCAGCATTTATATGTCTAATTGTCCCCGCTTTGTTTAAATACACGTGTTTGTCTAGTATTTGGCCCAGCTTTTGTCTTCCATAATTTTATCTTGTGTTTATTGTGTAGCCATCAATCCCAGATATTCCCCTTGAAGTGTCTGCTTTGTGCAGAGCTATTTGTAGCTCCACCCATTTACAACACCTGAATGCCCTAATGCTCTAATTGAACTCCTCATAGCCTAGTATAAGTAGCAGAACTCCGGTCTGTGGGCCATATTTCACGTGCCATATTTCTAAGTGATTATTTACAAGTGACACAAGCCTCAGAAATATGCCAGAAATGAGACAGAAGTGAGCATAAGGGAGCTAGGAGGCTTGCCTTTTTGTGAGTAGCTGCACTTCTTTACATACTCCTTATTTACCATGCTCACTATTACTATCTACCTTGCTGCCATCTGTCTCCTATCTTACCACCCTGTCTTGCCCTCAGACAATTTTATCCATATCAGCTCCTCTCTCCTTCCCTCACCTATGTTTTCATCCCACACACTATTTTCCTTTTTCTACCACCCAAAACTTCCAGCTTACATATTACTGCACAAATGCCACTCATATTCATTACTGAACCAGCTGCTGTCTCTTTTCATTCTCCTGCTTCTCGCTACAGGGGACATCTCTCCTAACCTTGCCCAACCTCCTTTACTGCCATCCACCTCCTCCTTCCATAGAAACCCTGCTGACCTGCTTGCTAGTCTTTTCCTGCCCCTTTTAAGTATGCTCTATGGAACGCCCGATCCGTCTGCAACAAACTCACTGCTGTTCATGACCTGTTTCTCTTTAACTCCCTCAACCTGCTGGCCCTCACAGAAACATGCCTCCAGCAATCTGACACTGCCCCCAGACCTGAGAACAGGCTGGGTGGAGGAGTTGGCATACTTCTCTGTCCACACTGCACTTACCAGGTCATCCCTCCCGCACCTTCTCTCACTTTCCCCTCCTTTGAGGTCCACACCCTCAGACTCTTTCTGCCATTTTCCCTCATAGTCACGGTTGTGTACATACTCCCCGGCTCCCCCCGCCAGTTTCTGGATCATTTTGCTGCCTGGCTCCCTCACTTCCTCTCTACTGAAATACCCACTCTCATCATGGGTGATTTCAACATCCCCATTGATGACCCCATTTCTCCTTCTGCCTCTCAGTTTCATTCACTAACTTCTCCTCTTGGCCTCTTGCAGTTTACTGACTCTCCCACCCACAAGAATGGGAACTCTCTTGATCTGGTCTTCTGTCATCTTTCCTCAATTTCTAACTTCACTAATTCTTCTTATGCTCTCTCTGACCACAACCTTATCTCTTTCGTTATCACTAATTTTCAGCATTCTCTGGACAAACCTGCCCATCACACATTCCGAAATATCCGCTCCATTAATACTCAGGAACTCACAGACACCATACAGTCCTCACTGCCCCCAATCTCTTCCCTCTCCTGTCCTGACCTGGCAGTCAAACGTTACAATGAAACTCTCAAAACCCCCCTCGACATGTTGGCACCACTCACACACCGCACCACCAGAGTCAGATGCCCGCAGCCTTGGCACACGCATCAGACAAGCCATCTGCAGCGATGTTCCAGGTGTGTTGAGCGTCTGTGGAGACAGTCGAAGCTACCTGCAGACTTTCTCCACTACAATTCAGGACTTATCACACTGCCCTTCACAGCGCCAAACAAAAATATTTTACCTCCCTCATCTCAATACTACACAACTACCCAAAACGCCTGTTTGACACCTTCCACTCCCCCCTAAGGCCTAAAGCTCAGGCCTCAGTTACTGACCTCTGTGCTGAAGACCTGGCGACTCACTTCAAAGAGAAAATTTTAAATATCTGGCAAAATATATCTCAGTCCCCAAGTAATACCCATCCCAGCCCCTCCCACCCGTCCTCTAGTCTACTCTCAGCCCTTGACCCGACGACAGAGGAAGAAGTGTCCAGGCTGCTCCTGTATCTTCGCCCCACTACCTGCTCTAGTGACCCCATTCCCTCCCACCTTGTCCAGTCTATTTCTCCAGCTGTCTTCTCTCACCTAACTGCAATCTGTAACCTCTATCTCTCCACTGGGATCTTTCCTTCCTCCTTCTAACACACCATCAAAACCCCTTTACTAAAAAGCCCACTCTGGACCCATCCTGCGCTGCTAACTAAAGACAGTCTCTAATCTTCCCTTCATCTCTAAATTCCTGGAATGCTTGGTCTACTCTTGCCTAATCCGCTATCTCTCTACTAACTCTCTTCTCGATCCTCTACAATCTGGTTTCCGCACCCTAAACTCCATGGAAACTGCCTTAGTTAAAGTCTCAAATGTCCTCCTAACAGCAAAATCTCAGGGTAACTACTCGTTGCTGCTTCTCTTGGATCTCTCTGCAGCGTTTTACACTGTTGATCACCAACTTCTCCTCAGCATGCTCAGTGCCATTATCCTCCAGGAAACCGCTCTCTCTTGGTTCTCATCTTACATGTCTGATCGCTCCTTCAGTGTCTCTTTTTTTGGATCTACCTCCTCTTCTCTACCTCTTGAAGTAGGAGTTCCTCAGGGATCAGTTCTAGGTCCTCTCCTCTTTTCTTTGTACACAGCCCCCATTGGACAAACCATCAGCAGATTTGGCTTCCAGTACCATCTCTCTGCTGATGACACTCAATTATACACCTCCTCCCGAGACATCAGTCCTACTCTCCTACAAAACACCAGTGACTGTCTGTCCGCTGAAAAAACTTTGAGACTCTCGGTTCACATATTTTGATCAAAAGATGTTTAAGCTGCCCACGACTTTCAACGTGATCTCAAAATCGGGCCGTCCTATGCTATCTTTACCTCTCAATCGAGCTAATCAGGCCTCTCACTGGGGCAAAACCGCCTCCATTATTTAGAGAGAAAAAATAAATTAAAAAAACCCAACCTGCAAGCTGCCCTTCTTATGACAGCCTGTGAGAGTGGGCGGGGACAGAAACCCAAATAGGAAGAACCCCATCCTTCCCAATGTAGGTTTTAAAATCAATGTACACCAAGTATAACATATGTTTTCCCCGCACACAAAAACATTTCTGAAAAAACGTATGCAAACCTGGGTGCCACTGGCAGGGCTGCGGCACACATTTTAATTATACATGTACACAAAACAGACCGCCGCCAGCGGCACACTACTGCAAAAAGGGCAATAACTACGTGGAAATCCCTAAAAGCATTTATGCTATCTATCATACATGAAAAAAAAATTTGAACTCTCGGTTCACATATTTTGATCAAAAGATGTTTAAGCTGCCCAGGGATTTTCAACGTGATTTTCAAATCGGGCAGTCCTATGCTATCTTTACCTCTCATCGAGCCAATCAGGCCTCTCACTGGGTCAACCGACCTCCATTAATTCAGAAAGAAAAAATAAAAAATACCCAACCTGCAAGGCTGCCCTTCTTATGACAGCCTGTGAGAGTGGGGCGGGGACAGAACCCAAAAATGGAAGACCCCTTCCTTCCCATATAGGTTAAAATCACAGACAGACATGTACACGATAGATAGCAAAAATTTGCTTCTTTAGGGATTTCCACGTAGTATATTGCCCTTTTTTGCAGTAGTGTGCCGCTGGCGGCGATCTGTGTGTGTACATGTAATAATTACTTTGTGTGCCGCAGCCCTGCCAGTGGCACCCAGGTTTGCATACGTTTTTTCAGAAATGTTTTTGTGTGCAGAAACATACGTTATACTTGGTGTACAATTTATTTTAACCTATATGGGAAGGAAGGGGTGCTTTCCCTTTTGGGTTTCTGTCCCCGCCCACTCTCACAGGCTGTCATAAGAAGGGCAGCTTGCAGGTTGGGTGTTTTTTTTTTTTTCTCTCTGAATAATGGAGGTCGGTTGACCCAGTGAGAGGCTGATTGGCTCGATTGAGAGGTAAAGATAGCATAGGACTGCCCGATTTTGAGATCACGTTGAAAGTCGTGGGCAGCTTAAACATCTTTTGATCAAAATATGTGAACCGAAAGTCTCAAAGTTTTTTCATGTATGATAGATAGCATAAATGCTTCTTTAGGGATTTCCACATAGTGTATTGTCTGTCCGCTGTCTCTGACATAATGTCCTCTCTCCATCTGAAACTAAACCTCACTAAAACTGAACTTCTTGTCTTTCCGCCATCTAGTAACCAACCCCCCCTCTCCCCCTTGCTATTTCTGTTTCAGTATGTGGTACCACCATTACTCCTAGGCAGCGGGCCCGCTGTCTGGGGGTTATACTAGATTCTGATCTGACCTTCACCCCATTTATCCAATCCCTTGCCCGCTCCTGTCACCTGCACCTCAAGAACATCTCTAGTATCTGTCCGTTTCTCACTGTGGAAACAATTCAAACTCTCATTGTGGCCCTTATTATTTCTCATCTTGACTACTGTAACTCCTTGCTAATCGGTCTCCCTCTGTGCAAACTCTCCCCTCTTCAATCTCTCCTGAATGCAGCAGGCAGGCTCATCTTTCTTTCCAGCCGCTATACTAATGCCTTTACCCTGTGTCAGTGACTGCACTGGTTGCCCATTCAGTACAGGATACAACATAAACTCTCACCCATAAAGCTCTCCACAACTCTGCACCCCCATACATCACCTCCCTTGTCTCTGTCTACCACCCTACCCGCTCTTTCCGCTCTGTTGCTGATATCAGGTTACACTCATCAATCATCTGAACTTCCCATGCCCGTCTGGTGCCCCCAAGATTTCACACGTGCGGCACCAGTTCTCTGGAACATGCTACCGTGGGCGATCAGGCACATTCACAACCCTCATAGTTTTAAGAGGGCCCTGAGAACACATCTTCTCAGTCTGGGCTACCAAGATTCCTAACTGCTATTGCTATCACACACATCTGTCACTCCCTACACTAGGGCACTCACAGGTACTTATCTGTATATAGATGTACTGTCAGCGTGGCAGGTTCATCCATTTTTCATGTAAACCACCCGCTATTTATGAAACATGGCTGGACCATTGTAAACTTGGCACTTCTCACCGTTTGTTTCACCCATACACCCTAATAGATTGTAAGTTCTCACGAGCAGGGCCCTCACACCTTGGTCTCATCTGTAAGTACTTTTAATGTGTAATGTCTGTACGTTTACCCACAAATTTGTAAAGTGCTGCGGAATATGTTGGCACTATATAAATAAAGATTATTATTATTATTATTATTTAGTAAAGCTACATATATCATAGATACTGCTCTCTGCTCCTACATTCTCTCTACCCCAGGATGGCATCTCAGGCAATGTCTTGGCATTGTGTGAACCACCCTGAAGTAAAGGAAAGCATGGAACCAATAGAAGTAAGCATATTGAGGGGATTGCTTTTATTTGTTTTTATATAACCTGAGGTCTAATTTAGGAGTCTCACTTAATTTAAAGTTCAGAGGTCCAATTTAATGTAGAGATCTAATGTGGGTCAGAATTGTTTTTGGGGATCTGGACTGGTGTCTGAATTAATTGTGGGACTGTTTGAAGGTCTGAATGAATTAGGAGAGTCTGGTCTAGGGTCCCAATTAATTTAGGCTATGCGGCATAGGGTCTGAATTATTTTAGGGGGTCTAGTCTGGGGATTGAATGGTGTGGAATATTAATTACTCTATTGAAAAATGCAGCGAGTATCTGAAGAAATTCTCAAGGAGACGTGGGCCAAATGGAAAAGATGGGAAAAGCAGATGTCAGAGATGATGTCATCCATGAATAACTAGATTTAACTCTTTCCTAACATCTGTGGGGTGGGTGTCTGCTTGAAGTGGGATGAGGCAGGTGTAGTTTGAACCCAGACTCATTTCTCAATAGTTTGGGTGAGGCGTTCAGGGCTGATGTAATCTGACGCCTCTAAGGCATTGGTGTGTGGAAATCCTGGCCGATCACGCCTGATTCATCTTGACAAAGGTCAGTCGTTCCACATTTCCCATGGAAAGGGGTTCTACTTGGGGTTAACGATGGCCCCCCCAGCCGCTCTGAAACACACCCGCTCTGATGCCACATACTGGCGGGCTGGGACAGCTACTCCACTGCAACATCGGCAGTGCGGCCCACATCCAGTATGGCTGGCCCAGTTAGTCAGCGGAGCTTCTATCTGGTTGTGGCAGAGTGCTGTCCAATAGGCCACCACCCTGTTGGATCAGGGTCTGCTCCAGGTCTGCTGCGGCTGAGCGAGGTGCCCTCCTCACTGGCGGGTGAAGGAAGCTGCTAATCAGGATCCAGACTTAGGTTGCTGCTGATGGAGCTTTGGTACTGCTCCTACCCTCCCACCTTCCGACAGCAGCTGCGGCAGTGGTACAGTGAGCGACTGCAGGAACCCCTGTCGAACCTGTCAGAGGAGGAGACGACGGTGCAATATGCAGCGGCCAACTGACTACGAAGATTTCTCTATGAGTATTTGAGTTGTCCTCCCTCTCAGCAGTCTGGGAAAAAAGTCCACATTTGACCTTGTAGAGAAGGTTCAAATAGGGTGGAGAGCCAGGAAGTCATCCCTTGCCGGATGGAGACTATTCGGCTGTCACTAGCCAGGCAAATCAGCATGCTGCGGTGCCATCTGCTCAAGTGACTCCAAGGGACTCCTGCATCAACGCACACGTGATTTACTGCCACGGTGCTTGCGGGTATCTCCCTCATCTTCCTCATCTTCCAGCTACCTCCTCCAGCTGCTCCTGCTCCTCCTCATCTCCTGTTCACCTGGGTAGAAAAACCACTCATTTCACCAGAAATGCTTGTGTTCCAAATGTCTCCTCTCTCCTCCGTTCAGTCCCCACGGACTCATGTGGCTGCGAGATGAAGCCGCCACGTCTCCAGGTCCCTGCCCAGACGATTTTTCAGCATCTGTTCCAGGACATTGAAGCAGTGGAATGGACGTTATTCATCCCGTTAAGTCTGGCGACTGACAAATAAGGTGGCCTCCTCAATATAGGCCTCAGCAAACGGCATTTTGTGTTCACGCATGAACTGCCACTGGCTGAAATCAAAGTACAAACGGGGAGTACTCCTATCGCATGCGATCATCAAAAATTTGATTAAATGGCCTTTCTCTGTTCATACAGTCGGTCCAACATGTTGCAGGCTGGAATTCCATGGTGGAAATATCAATATCGCGTGTGTTGGGGAGGCCATTCTGCTGCTGCAACCTCGAGGAGGGTGTTCTGCTTTGTATGGAAGGATTGAAGGCTGAAGTGCATGCACAGTTTCCATGGCCATTTTCAGAATTTCTGGAAAATCGGTGGAAGGACTTCAGGGAACCTTTTCACAACCAGAATTGACAGTGCACCATGCTCATGGCGGCATGGACCATCCCTCCATCGGTGCAGTGCGGACACCATGTTCCTCCATTGTCCCATCCACCATGCGTTCCGATTTGCAGTTGGAGCGGAGAAAGCACACTCGATTTTCTTGCTGCATGTTTTCGGAGCAGTTCCTACCCGTTGTGACGTCGTTCGCAGAGGAAAGCCAGGTGTAGACACCGCTGTTGCCCTACAAATGGTGGATGATGGAGCTCAGTACTTGTGGAGGCTGCGATGGTGGTGGTTGGTGGAGGAGGAGGCGGACTTTGGGCGCAGCTCATGGACTGGCCCAACTTTGTTCTACATATTTGTGAAGGGTGTACTGCTTTTTGAAAAGAAATTACTACGGCTTGGAACGCTCCACCTCGCTCGCACAGCTATTAATTCTTCTGAACAGTGCAGAGTCCACCATTTGGAAAGGGAGGGATTGCGAAGTACCAACACCTTGGAAGGAAACATGGTCACCTTTCTGCACCTTATGTTGGTGGGTCGCATATGTTGTCTTTTGCAGTCGTTCAACGACGGCATATTGCCCAGGAGATGAGGGCAAAGAAAAAGCTCCCTTCTGCAAAAGGTGGCTGGAGCTTGGAACTGGCTGCAAGGCATGTCGTGCCAATGGGTGCTGTGCTGCTGTGGTGCAGGATGTGGACCACCACATGCTGAACACGTTTCTCCCAGGCCCACCGGATGTGACGCTGCATGTGTTGACGCAGGGGCGTGGGGGTGCCAACAGCTACTAGCACGCTTCACTTTCTGCCCACAGATTTACATTATCCCTTATTCGGCTCCTCCGGTGTCTTTCAAAGAATGCTCCACGCGGAGTAGCTGATTTTACACCACACGCCCTTCCCGCACGATGTGATACTACCGCCGCTGCCTCGTGAGCCCTCTGTGTCCGTTACTTTGCAAAGCGGGTTTTATTACCATGGCTGCTTGGCTCCCGACCTCGCACTGCTGCTACCTGCTGACTCACGGCCACACTACCCACTTGCTGGCTGCGTCGCTGCATGGCACGCAAGCTGACGCCCTCTTCTCCTGACGATGAAGAAGCCCTTGCTTCACCCGGCTCCCAAGTGCGGTCGGTACATCATCATGCTTTATTGTTTGATCTTCACTGTGTCCTTCCTTAACGGTTTTGTATGAGAGGATGACCCTCACAACATCGACCTCCCACGCCACATCTCCACATCTATACTTTGCCGCCTACTGCAAGTAATGCCGGGGTTATTGGCCCCCATTTCTTCGCTGCCAAGTAGCTGCTGACTGTTGTCTCAAAATTGTTCATCCTCGCTGTTGATAGTGGCGCTTAACCCAGACCACATAGTAGATCTCTGGAATGAGGGACACCGGATGGGGACATGAGGCGGGTTGAGGGACTGGTGAGGGGCGCTGACCCGCTCAGGGACCCATGCCAAACTAAGGGTTGTGTCTGACCGTTCCCACCGACTCTTGGGCTGGGGTGTCAGATGTCATATGGGAGGAAGTGGATGACCTATACAACCCAATCAAGACCCTGGCGTTGCTGGTCAAACCACACACCGCTTGATGACACCGCATCGGCCTCATTCCGATTGAACCCTTGCGGCGACGCCCCTTACTGTGCTGCACGACACTGGGCCCTGCTCCAGGAATGTTTGTGCTACTGCCACTCGCATGTGAAGAGCCTGCCACCTCTCTGTCTGGACATAGGTTTGTTCAAAAATCTTACAGACTCTGTTAATGAAGATTCTATCTGTATATGATAATACCACCCTGTATTTGATCCAAAATAAACCCACTAACAGGCTGGGTAACCCTTGGAATATAAACTGCGCCAAAAGAAATGAGCGCCAAAAAATTAGCAGCTATGTGACGTGTTAAAACGCGTGTTATTGTACTACACACAGCTAAAAAACGCTTAACTTAATCCTTTGGATATGAATTATCTACAGGCAAAATCTCTTCTTTGGCATTTAAAAAAAAACAACAACTTTTTTTCTGACGACACCAGCAGAAAACCACACTTACATATACTCTTCCATGGATATAAATTGCGCAAAAGGAAATGAGCTGGCAAAATTAATAGCTATGTGGCGTGTTAAACGAGTGTATTTTACTGACTACATCAGCAGAAAAAACGAAATACTTAATTAACCTTCTGATATGATTTATGTACAAGAAAATCTCTTCTTTGGCGTTTAAAAAAAAACCCTTTCTTTTACTGTCTACAACAGTAGAAAACCGGTTACTTTTAACGTGGATATAAATGCCGCAAAGCTAATGAACTGCTAAAATGAAAAAGCTATGTGGGCGTTGGTCGTGTGTTAAAATTCGATGTATTTTACTGACTTAAAACAGAGAAAATACGTTAATTATACTTGGATATGAAATATGCTAACAGGCAAAATCTCTTCCTTTGGCATTTTAAAAAATTCATTCCTTTTACTCGACTTACAACAGGGAAGAAAAAAAACGCTTATATTACCTTGGTTTAAATTGCGCAAAAGAACATGAGCTGCCAAAAAAATGAACAGATATGGTGGGTGTTAAAAACGACTTGTTATTGTACTGGACTATCAAACAGAGTAAAAACGCTTAATGACCTTGGTTTTGAATTATGCTACAGGCAAAATTTCTTCTTGCGTTTAAAAAAAAACTTTCTTTTACTGACTACAACCCCAAAGCAAGAAAAACGCTTAATTAACCCTTGGATATTAATTGCGCAAAAGAAATGAGTCTATAAGATTATACAGCTATTGTGGCGGTGTGTTTAAAACGACGTAGTATTTTACTGACTTCGAACAGCAGAAATAATGGCTTAATTGACCTTCGGTTATGAATTATTTACAGGCAAATCTCTTTCTTTGGAGTTAAAAAAACCTTTCTTTTACGGACTACAAGCAGCAGAAAAACGCGCATAATTAACCCTTGGTAATAAAATGCGCAAAATAAATGAGCTCCAAGATTTACAGCTATGTGGTGTGTTAAAACGGGAGTGTTTTTACTGACTACAACAGCAGAAAAAACGCTTAATTAACCTTCGGATATGAATTATGATACAGTGGAATAAATCTCTTCTTGGAGTTTAAAAAAACCTTTCTTTTACGGTATACAACAGCAGAAAAACGCTTAATTAACCCTTGGTATCTAAATTGACGCAAAAGAAATGAGCTTCGGCAAAAATTACCTGCTATGTGGTGTGTTAAAACGATGTGTATTTTATCTGACTGCAACAGAGAAAAACACTTATATTAACCTTCGGTATATTAATTATGCTACAGGCAAAATTTTCATCTTTTGATTTAATTTAAATCTTTCTTTTACTGGATACAATAGCACAAACACGCTTAGTAGCCCTTGGATATATATTTCGCAAAAAGAAGATGAGCAGCCAAAAAATTAAACTGGTTTTTGTGATTGAAAAACTTTGTTTCTTTACAAACGACTACAACAGAAATCAGGCTTAAGATAACCTTGGATTATTCAATGTGCTCAGAAATGAGCAGATAGCATTAAATGTATTATGCAGCTGAATGGACCGCACCTGGATTTAATTCCATACCCCACTCAAAACAAAATTTGAACATTAAGAAGAAGCAGTTCTCTGAGAAAAACTGTGACACCCCCCCAAAAAAAAATCGCTGTATAAAAGTTCTTTCTTTTGTGTGAGATCCCAAGCTATGGGCTGCTGCAGCTAAACAGGCACAGAGAGGAGGAGTGTGAAACTGCCAGCGTCGTGTCCGGGACTTACTATATCAGCAGAGCATCAGTTGGCAAAGATCTTGGCTATCAGTGTTACAGGAGAGAGATTGGTCGATAGCTTGGCATAAAGGGGATCCTTTCTATTTTTGGGAAAGCCCAAAAAAATGTAGCTTTGGGGAAATTCTGGATAAAAGGGGCAAAGAGCCTTTTTAAAAGGGGATTAGGAGTGGGAGGAAAGGGTTTTCCTCCTTAAAGGCCTTATTAATTTGGCGGGGGAAGCCACCCGGGGGCCTGGGCTTTTCCCTGAAAGAGGCATGATGGCCGTTTGAAGTCTGGTTGTGAGCGGGGTTTCTTCCAGGGAATTTTTTTTTTTTTTTTTTTTTAATTTAAAAAGAGGGGGTTTAACGTAAAAAAAACGTCATGGGTCGATACCGTTTCGTAAAATTTTCAAGCGTTTTTCGATATTGGGTTTAAAGAAAAACCCCGATGACCATTTAAAGTCAATGGGAGGGAACAACCCTTAAATTTTACCCCCCAAACGGGCGGAGAGCGGGAAATTTAAAACACCCCCCAAACGCCCAAATGGATACGGGGCTACATTTGGGCAACACACTTAGGTTAAAAAAGCCCCAAAAGAAAAAAAAAGTAAAGCCATTCACTTTTCCCGGGTTTTGTCCCAAACGAAATAAACCCCTTAAACCTTTTTATAAACCCAAAAATTTAAAAAATTGGCCAAAAGGGAAAGTATTATTTGAACCATCATTTCATTTGGGAACTGGACTTGACTACCCCTGCCCGGGAAAACCAGCATGCCCCTTAAAAACCTATCTGACCCACAGATTTAAAAAGTCCCGGGAAAAAGGGAGTTTTTTTCAACCCCCATTTTGGGGTGAACTGGATATTAAACCATCCCTGCCCTGGGCCACAGCGGCCCCTTTAAACCTGCTTTAAACCCACAGATTAAAAAGTCCCGAAAAAGGAGCCTTGAACCACCTTTTTTAGTTGAACTGGACTTTGGAACTAAACCTTTTTGGGAAACCACATTTGGGGACCAAAAAAAAACCGCCCTGCCCCCCGATAAAAAAGTGCCGGAAAAAGGGAGTCTTTAAACCCCACCATTTTATTTTGAACGGGAAATTTGACTTTTCCGGTTCTGTCCCAAACAGTTTGACCATTAAACCTGCCCCGGGGCCCCCCAGATTTAAAAAGGGGCCGGGAAAAAAAGAAGTTTTTTCCCCCATTTTAGTTAAACGGGACATAGACTAAAACTTTTCTGTCCACAGAAAAGGACCTTTAAAAAATTGTCTGACCCCCATATTTAAAAAGTGCAAAAAAAAGGAGTCTTTAAACCCCAACCATTTTAGTTAAACCCGGAAACATTGACTTTCCCGGTCCGGGTACTACCCTCTGTTCAAATCTTTTAACCCCCCCTTGTACAAATTAGAGGAAAAATTTGGATCAAATATTTTGTTTCATTTTCCCTTTTTTTGTAGTTTAATTCTAGAAAACAAAAATTTTTTAAAAAAAGGGGGAATCCCACCACATCTTTTTTTCTCTTTTTTTTAAATGTATTAAATGGGCTTTCACCCCTACAGGGATTGCTACTATGTTAAAGATCTTGCAAAAAAAAGTCATTTTGCAATATGTCCAAATTAAAGTGTCCCACCTTTTTTCCCGTTTTGACCGCACCCTCCCCTTGAGCCACTGTTGACAAAATTTTGAAGAAACCCAAAATTTTTTAGAAACCCCATTTTTTTTTTCAGTTAGGGCCCGTAGTTAAAAAAGCTGCATTTCACGGGAAAAAAGCCCTAAAAATTCAAAACATGACCCTTGAGGCCCCTCTTGACAATGTGAAGAACAAAAGTCTGTTAGAAACCCCTTTTTATAATTGGCCTGGGCTAAAAGCTGAAATTTTACAGCAGCCTTTACCCGGGGCATTTGTGCCGGGGACGGGGGATGAGGGGGGTTTAAAACGTGGATGCAGGTTGCAATTTAACCCCTTTAAAAACAAATTTGGGGACGCTGTTCGGGTTTCTGGGGATTCAAGGGCCCTGACCCCCGATGACAGGCCCGATGAAACCTGCAACCGATGATCCGCTGGCATGCGGTTGTTTCCAGCACTGGGGAAAAGGGGAAAACCCTTTTCTCTACCTCTACCCAAACCCTGTCCTACACCCCTCTTTTCTCCTTACCACCCAAAATTTTGTCCCTGTTAAGAAAATAAAAATTTAAGAAAAATATGGAAATTTTTGGGCAGTCTTTTTTTAAAAAACGGCCCAAAACTAGCTTTTTTAAAAACCCTCCAAAAATTTCCCACTGCCAACTTGGATTTGAAACGGGTCACGGTTTTTACCTAAAAGGGCCAAAAACAAAGAATTTTTTAAAAACCCAAAAAAAAAACTGAAAAAGGGCTAAGCAAAACCCCCAAAAACAAAATATAATTTTTTAAAAACTCCCATTTTAAAACCCAAAAACCCAAACCCTATAAAAACCCAATTTTGTGAAAATAACAGTTACTACTACTAGGCTTTGGGACCCATTTTAGGATTCTATTCTATAAACCAAAATTTAAAAACTATAATCTACCTAAAATCGAGTAATTCCCCCGATAAGGACGGGCCCCAAACGGGGGGGTAAAAAACACCCAAATCTTTTTATTCCAGGGTCCCCGGGTTTTGGGTGATCAAAAAAAATTTGGGGAATGTGGAAAAACCCTATACTCAAATTTAGTGCAAATTTTTTCAGCAATTAAATAAAAAATCAAATTCCAAATTCCCTTATTTAAATTTTTTATTTTTCCCCCAAATCACATCGCTAAATTATGTTTCCCCCTGAAACCCGTTTTTATTAAAAAACTCAGCCCCCTATATTTAGTAATAAACACCCGGCCCAAAACCATTCATTTTAAAATTTAAAACCCCGACCTTATAGATCTCATATACTTTAAAGAATTAAAAACCCGATTTGATAATTTTATTCCTTTAATTTCCCCACGCGTTTTTTCCCCCTCCCCTTAAACCCTCAAAAAAATCCGGGGGTTTTATAGGGGAAATTTTAATTTTCCCTTTAAACGCAAAAAGACTTCCAAACCCTTTTCAGGTACCGGCGCAAGGGTAAAAGGGTGTCTCAACCCTACGCAATGCCAACTAAAACCCGGCTCACTTCCCCAAAACCCACAACCCTCTCAAAATTACGCGTGCTTTCGGCTCTATTCACACCCACTGGGGCCCTGCCGGAAATTTCGGCGGGGCGCCAAGGGGGCCTAAGACTCCTTTGGTTTCAGCGTCCCTTAAATTTACTGCGCAAAGGGGCGGAAAATTTCGCGCTTACCCTAGAAAAACCCCAAAAAAAGTCTATGGTTGTCACGGGGGGCATTACCGGAAATTACGGGTTTCTCTGATGATCCAAAAAAACCATCCTCACCAGTCCCTTCATGCAAAAAAACTAACCCGGGGCCCCAAAAAATAAAACCCCCTCGGCGCGTTTTACAACCCGGCCAATCCCTATATATAACAGACAAACCCGCCCCTTTACAATATGTAAAAAATTCAAAAGGTAAACCCCAATGTTTTTTTTTATAATTTTCTCTAATTATGAAAACATCCGTTTATTTGCCACTAATGTTACATCAGGATTCTGTTTTGGACATCATCTCTCAATACAATACTAGAAGATGTGTACCATATAAGGAGTGCCTAGCAACATAATAAAAAAAAAAAATATATATGCTGCAATCCACTACATACTGGATAAACTCAGAATCAATTCGAATAATATATCTTTCGAATAATATAGCTATTTTGCCCAAATGCATTCGCACTGGAAGAAGGTATTTCCCAAGTCAACTCCCGAACCAAATTAGATAAAACAACCATAATGATAGGGCTTCAATAAGCCCATACCATATTGAGCTCTGAGATTTAATACGATAGATCCATTCATCCACTTTTCCGCAACAATTCTTATCACAGTCACCATTCTTAGTTTGGACTCTGATTTGTTCAATACACACAAAGGGATAAGTACAGAAGAGTCGCCTTCCATGTTCTCCATACATGTTTAGCAATGGGTGTCACACGTCTGTGTCTAACATCACCAATATGTTTCCCCTGACAACGTATCCTCCTGACCTGTCTGGAGTCTTGTCGCCTATATATTGTTTATCCACAGAGTCATCCGCATAGATATCCCAACAACTTGGCTAGAACAGTTAAAAAAAATCACGAATCTTATAAGTCTTCCCTGAGACATTGCTCTAAATTTCTTTTGTTTGGGATATAGACTCAACAGGCTTAAACACCTCCCACAATAACATGCCGAGGGGCTTTTCTATCCAGCTATGTTTCCCGCTACCCAACTGGAGGGACAATAGTGGCTACGGACAAATCCTGTCTCGAAGGGATCTTCCCCGCCCTATACGTTATCAGAGGTTTTTTTTAGGTATAATAATCCGTCAGGTCCTTTTATCCAACCACAGAATCCCCCAATGTTTCTGTAAAATTTTCACAAATCTCACTATTCTTTTCATCAAAAGTCCCTATCACCCTGAACTTCCTGGATTGTTCCCTTTTAAATTATTGTTTAATTTGGGTTTTAGAAGGCCAGTACGGGTTTTGTTAAAGCGTTCTTAAATGTGGTTTTAAAAACAAGGGGGGGATATCCCTCTCCAAATCTTACCAAAATTTTCCGCCCGTTTATAAAAATCTGTTACCTTGGGAAAAGTTTCTACCGAAAAACCTGAAAATACTGTCCCCTTTTGGGAAACCCCTTTTTTAGGGCCCTTTGGGGTGGGTTTTATTCCCCTTTTTAATTTAAAAATTTTTTGTTTTCTGTTTCCCTTTCTTTACCTTTTTGAAAAATATTCCCCCAATTTATCCCAAAAATTCTAAGGGCCCAAAAATGAGATCCCCCCTTTTTTGGGCTTTTAAAAAAAAAATCGATCCAAAAGTCGTTAAATATTCAGAAAAATCCCCCAAATTTACACAAACGACGGGCCTTTCCCTGCCCCCGCCACACACAAAGGGCTCTTATGTAAACTTCCCCAAAACGGAAATTTTTTTGTGGGGATTCCCTTTCCTCTCCGAAACCCAGGGCCTCTCCCACCCGCCAAAGGGAAAAAATTTGGGGAAAACGTGGGAGCCACGAGCTCCCCTTTCCCCTACCCCCGAGCTGGTTTAGGGCCCTTTTGGGCGAAGAAGGGCCAAAAAAAATTATGTTTGAAACAAAAAATTTTAAAACAAACTCCAACATTCTGTTTTGTTTCCTCAAAAAGGCTTTCCCCTCATCTCAGGAATATTCCATCTCGTAAAGGCCCCCGTGGGGTGGAATCTACTATAAAAGTGCCTCCACAACCCCTTTGGGGCCAAAAGCACCCCCTCATCAACTTTTATTCCCTCCAATTTGGGGAGCAGATCCCTGTATCCCGCAAGTAGGGGGGCAAATTTAACAAAACCCCAAAAAACCCTTTTAAACCCGATCTAAATACCCAAATCCTACAATTTTGAGTCAAAAAATCGATCCCCAAAAACTATCGGGCCCCCCTTTTAAGGGGGGGGAAAAAAACCCCTTTTGAATTTTTGGGGAAATTTTAAAAAAAAAGGTAGCAACCTTTAGGTTTAATTTTGGTTTAAAAGGAAAAGTACTTCAATTTCCCCAGGAGGAGGCCTTTTCCCCTAAACCCCTAAAACAATCTCCCCCAAAATTCCAACCCTAAAATTTCCCGTTGGATCCTATCAAAGGGTGGGATACCAAATTTTTAAACTTCCCAAAAAGCCGACTTCCCCATTTGGGTACAAAAATCTTTGCAATCCATAATTAACCCGTTTTACCTCCCTTTTTGGGTGGTTTTATTACGATTTTATCAACCCATTTTAACCCATCATTTGCCTTTTTTTTTCTTGTTTGGGCAATTTGGGCATTGCCTACCCTTCCCCACTCCTCTGGAAAAATCCCCCTAGAAACTTTGTGACCCTTTTAAAAAAGGACATCAATTTCTGGGGGTGTCTTGGGGGGGGGAGACCAATTTCTTTTTAAATTTTAAAATTTTCTGTGGGCCCACCAAATATTAGTCAGGCCCTTTCCCCGGGTCCCCTTTAACAAACAAACCGAGTTTTAAATCAGGGGGGATCTTCAAATTTAATTTCTAATTCTTTTGCAAACCCTGTGCATCATTATTTTTAAAAAAATTTTTTCAAACCCTTTTAATTTCCGAGTAAATAAGTTATATCTTTTACCCAGCCCCAAATTTTTTAATTTCGTTGTGGGGAAAAAAAACAAGCCCTTTTGGGTAAAAACATTCTTTTTATCTTGTGGTTTAAGTGTTTTCTGGGGAAAAATTAATTATTGGGGTTTTTTTCCCCCCCTCCCCTTTCCCCTTTGGACTGTTTTTTTTTTTTTTTTTTTTACTGAAATCTCTTTTCCCCGGGCAGTTTTTTTGTAATCCCTGTTTGGGTTTTAAAAAAAGGGGGGGAAGTGAGGAGGCAGAGGAAGATGATGACGACATATTGAGACAGCGGTCATATAATGGTGGAGATTCTTGGGGTATTGGTGTCGACTGTTCCCATATCGTCACCCCAGTTTCTCCTGTTGATCTCCCTCTTTCCTGATATCCAGTGATCTAAAATTTCACCTATATGAATCTCCCCCTCGTTGTCTATAATTCCTTTGATAGTTATCACTATCTGAACCTTCCAAATCAGAGGAGGAAATATCGGTATTATTTATTTCCTGTCTCTCATACAGGTGGGCAAAAGCCTTCCCTTCTTTAAATTCACCTTAGGTAACGGAGAGGTACGCTTATGTTTCGTTCATTTAATCATTGTTGTGTATCCTTTTTGGTTACCAGAAGTCGATTGGTCTGGAAACACATCCAAAAACATACGGTGTTGAGACGCAGTAGTAGTGCACATGATTCTTTAGCTGGTATCGGTATTGATGTCGTGCCTGCATTACATGCATTGGTGAGGTTGTAAATAAAGATTACCCAAGGTCACCCATTTGGCTTCGCCAATTCCTGTCGCTGCCGCTACGGCTACTTTGGGACTCACTGCTGTACGTCTTACGTTGTTCCACCGTACATTGAAAGAACGGAAGCTGACGAAACAGATGTCTCCATTATCAATCAGCAATGTCTCCATTTCCCCGTTTTATCTCTATTGGGGGGGGGGGAAGAAAGTCTGAGTTTTTGTTTTGTACCAGGGTTTTCCAAAATGGCCCCCCATAACTTTGTTCATTTTTTTTGGCCTTAACAGGATCAGTTGGAAAATGGAGCATCCAACCCATGTTAAAAGGAGCCTTGTTTCCCAAGTCCTGGGTCGAGGGGGGACTAGCAAACTGATCTTCCCCATTCCTCCCCCCCGCCTCTTCGGCCAACCCCTTTCCAAACGGGCGTCGGTAACGTCGGTGTCAGGAATACCTCCCCTCCGCTTCCCCGGGACAGCTTCAACACAGCTGACTTGCCTTCAGAGTATGGCACCCTGAGAGTGATTTCTGTGCCGCATTTGCATAGCCATGGACCCCGGACCACTGCCTAATGAAGACTGAATAAAATTGTGTGAAACGTCGGGCCTGTGGATTCGAGGAGAGAAAGGCTCCGTCTCAGCATGTCTGTGTCCGTCTCACACTTCCTCCGTCGATGGGTGGCTCTTGATGTTTCAGAGTGTCCAACGATCGTTCCAGAACAAGATCACCACAATGCTCATGACTGAACAAGGTCCATTTTGCGCGTGGCTTCCAAAACTGCATAGGATGGTTGCTGAAAGCTCTTTCACCCTGCCTCGCCACGCTGGTGGTCCTGTGAACACTCCCTCACAGAGAGTCCGCACTCGCTGCTTGAATCAGACATGTTTCACTTCGTACTGCGTCAATGGCATTGCGACTAGCAATGCCACTAATATGTGGTGGAGCATGGTGGCTGGGTCTTGTAATTCCAGGTGTTACACGTCAACAATTAGATGGTTGATGGGGAGGCCAAATGCTGACGCTACTGCTGACACGCAGCCAGGCGGGAATCGAAGCAGGGTGCGAAATAGGCGGACATAGCGAACTCAGGACCTCGAGCCTTCCTCTAGCAGGCGATCGCAGAACCGGGTAATATCGCTTAGATAATTATACTGGACGACAAGGTCATGGACATTGTGACAGGCAAGGGAAGTGCTCCAGCGCTCCTTACCTCGAATCTAAGGGCGGCCAGCAATTCGGAACGTTAATCGCATACCTCCTTGCCTATTGGAGCACAGGTTCTTGTCATACCAGCAGCGCTATCAAAGGTCTCGAGATGCGGAGAGACCGTCCACAGCTCTCTGGATACCTGTGTGTGGGACGTTAGCTCAAGCACAGAATTAATTTCAACACGGCCTGGTGTCTCTGGGGGCATGTGATGCCACAGAGGACCGTTGGGGGAAAGAACCCTGCACCAATCCCTGCGGTTTTGAAGAGCGTGTGTGTGACTCTGAGGAGCTCCACCGTCAACACCAGTAGACATTTTCCCGTACTTGTGAGCTCAACATACCTCTGTAGTGTGACGTGATCACAAGAGATATAGTGGCTTGGCGTGCTTACGTAGTCTCCATGATGTATGGTGGTCAGATGGACATTTCCGGACACAGATGCAGACAACACGCTTGAAAATTTTAGTTGAACGTGGCTGGCCAGGGCAGGGATGATTTTCTGGCAAAGAAATTGCAACGAAGGCTCGGCTGCTGATGATGCTAGATGAGACAGATTTTAGACCTGTAACTCGGTGAGGGAACGAGGAGGGAAGCCCGCTGGATGAGGTGACATTAACATGAAAGAACATGATTGGCAATCCGACGATCGCTGGGCATTGGTGTAGTTGTGTCGCAAGCAATGTGTAGGAGCACCTTCTCTGTACCTCTACCTCCATGTCCTTCACCCTTTTGCTCGATACCACCTGACAGTTCGCTCCAATGTTCAGAAAGATTAAAAAAATTTATGAAGGTATGGAGGAGTTTTTGAAAGTCTAGTTATTAAAAGACGGCAAAATCACAGCTGAATTCTCGTTAAATCCCTCTAATTTCACTACAGCCAACTAGGATCTTAGAACTGAATATGTTTCTAGTCTGAATGTACCTGTGATTGTGGTCTGGTGGAAAAGACTCCGTAAGAATTAAATCAACAGTGTTTTCCTTCAGTCCCAGGGATTTTACAATCTGCCAGGTACGGACTAGGAATGATAGTTTTCAACAAACTATCATACAAGTGCGAGCCCAAACTGTGAGATTCACGAGCGCAGTTAAAACTATTAAAAGTTACACGCAATGAGAAATTGTGTTTGTTTGCGGAGCTATGACAAAATGAGAACAGTTGCCTAGATAATTGTTTTCTATCAGAATTGTGTATTTGAATAAACAAGGGCCGCACTAGTGCATATACAGCTCTATTTAAAAGTTATACGGTAACAAACGGTGGTTTTTTGCACCTATAAATACACCTGCGGGTGACTAGAAAAAGTTCTGTATCCTATTGTAAGAACAAAAGTGGGTCTTTGAACTCAGTAAACTGAGACTGCGCCAAAAGTGAAAAAAAACCTAAGTTAAATTGTATGCGTGGCACGTGTTAATAGAAACGTGAGTTTTATGCACCTATAAAATACACCTTGCGGTGACGAGAAAGAGTTCTGTATCTATGTGTAGTACAAAGTGGGTCTTTGAACAAAGCTGGCTATAGCAGCCAAATAGTGGAAAAAACAGCGGAATTAATTGTGTACTGTTAATAATAGGTGGTTTTGTCACCTATGAAATATGTACCTGCAATTACTAGCAAAATTTCTGTTTACTTAATGGTTAATATTCACGTTACAAGGATGGTTCTTTGACTAAGCTGGGCTGCGCCCAAAGTGAAAAACACGATTTAGAAATTGTGTGTATCTGTTATGAATAGGTGGTTTTCTGACACCGTGTAAATACCACCTGCGAGTGAATAGAATAGTTTGATCATCTATTGTAAAGAACAAAAGTGGGTCTATTGGAAATAAAACTGAGCTGGCAAAGGAAAGAAATAACTAATTATATTGTGCTGTAGACGGATAACAGTAAACGTGGTTTTTGCACCTATAATTACACCTGCTGGGAATAGAAAAATGTTCTGTTAATTCTTATTCTGAGTAACAAGAGTGGGTGACTTTGAAACCAAAGCTGGGCTTGCGCCAAAGTAGAAAAACACGGAATTATAAATTGTTGTACTGTTAAATAATTGGTGGTTTTGTTATGCACCTTCTAAAATACACCTCGCGGGTGACTAGAAATGTTCTGTATCCCATTGTGTAGTAGAAAAGTGGTGGGTCTTTGAACTAAAGCTGGGCATGCGCCAAAGTGAAACAAGGATGTAAATTCGTGATACTGTTATATTATAGTGGTGTGTTTGCTCACCTTATGGAAATACACCTGCAATTACTAGCGAAATTTCTGTTATGAGTAAATATCCGTTATAAGAAGAGGGTCGATTAACATAAAAATGGCCTGCGCCAAAGTGAACAAAATCCTAATTGTAAATTGGGTTACGATAATAAAATACGTGATTTTTGCACCTTATATTAGAATAATCCTGCGGTGTGGACTAGATGTAAAGGTTTCTGTATACCTATTGTGAGAGTACAAAGTGGGATGACTCATTGAACAAAGCTGGAGCTGTGCAAGTGAAAAACACGGAATTACTACTCTCGACCGCGCTACTGTTAATAAGAGGTGGTTGTTTGACGGACTTTAGAATTGACGCGCCTGCGCGGGTGAATAGGAAAGTCTCGTCGTATCTAGATTGTAAGAACACACTCTAGAAGTGGGAGAAGTTGATAATCTCAATATGAGCTGAGAGCAAAAGTGAAAAAAAACCTAATTAAAATTGGTGTACAGATAATAAGGTTGAGGTTTTGCTCACTCCTTTAAAATACACCTGAAGTGTACTAGGGAAAAGAATCTGATAGTCCTCTTATATAAGTACAGGCTGCACAAAATACATGCTAATATTTCATAAAACCGGCCAAAAAAAACTGTTGTTTCAATACTGGATCAAAAGCAGAGAGTCTGGAGACTGCACTCAATATCACTTCCTTTCAAAAGCCTGCACTGCCTGTCTGATCTGTGTATCGCCCACACCCCACCCCCCAAGCCACTCCACCCGCACTCTCTCACTACCCCGCGGAATTGTACAGCGCTAGATGATGGTCTTTAAAACACTAGCCTAACTTAACTAATAATCGAATTTATCTAATGTCTACTCCTTATGGTTTGATTGTACTACTAAGCATAGTTGTCTGTGTGAACAAATATAGAAACTGTTTCGCTGAGCATGTATTTAGAAGAGAACTGTACACGTCTGCTGTTTATGAGAACACTGACAACACAATGAGGGTGAACAGGATAAGGAGACTGTTCTAGTATGTTAAAACGAAGGTCATGTGATTTTTCCAAGCCAATCACAACCATAACATCCCAGTAATGACGTGCACACCCGCGCACCTCTGCTCTATTCTCTAAGATGATTGTGGCCGCCAAAATGACAGGAAGCGCCGTAAAATGGCGCAATATTAATAGATTATGCGCAGATTTTCACCTATAAATGTTATCGCGTGATCGAAAAAATCCGATCACATAAAACCGTGCCGATTTCAACTTTGTCGATAACTTATCGGAGTCGAAGTTTGGGGTAATTCGCTGGAACAGAGCGTGTGTTTTTAATTGATTAAAATGGCCACATGAATCATTGGCGTATACATGGAGCAAAGAAGTCTGGGAGGAAGAAAGGAACATCCTCCAATGACATGTGCAGAGATGAAGCCAATCAGAGATCAGGCGGGAGCTCTGTGAATTGTACACCGCACTATATAGTCCGGACATCCAGGACGGATGGCAGCTCACACTCCCTCTCTTTGCCGTTGCTGTAGCTGCGCAGTAGCTGTAGCCGAGATCTTCCACACAAAAGAAATAAACTTTTTTACAGCGATTTTTGAGTGGCGGGGGGTGTGTTGTCAAGCTTTTCTCAGAGGACTTGTTCTCTTCATTCTAATTTTGATTTGTGGGTTATTGGAATTGCAGTCAGTGTGCCGTCCCAATTCATCTGCATATACATTTTAATGCCCCATCTGGTCCAGTTTTGGAGCACATTGAATATCCAAGTGGTTATCTAAGCTGTTTTTGACTGATTTATTCAGTAAAGAAACAGGCGTTTTTACAATCACACACCTGTTAATTTTTGGCAGCTCAAATTATATCCAATGTTAATTAAGCGTTGTTTGTGGCTATTGTAGTCGTAAATATAAACTGTGTTTTTTCAATGCCAAAGACGAAATTTGTCCTGTAGCATAATTTTATCTCCGATGGTTAATTTAAGCGTGTTTCTGCTTTGTTAGTCAGTAAATACACAGCGTTTGTAACATGGATATCACCTACCAGTTAAATTTATTGCTGTCAGTCATTTTTTTTGGGACGCAATTTATATCTACAAAGATTTAATTAAGCATGTAGACGTGTTAGTGTAGAGTCAGTGTAGATAAAAGACTAGTGTTTTTCAAAGGCCAAAATCATGAACCAGGTAATTTTTTGCTGCTCAGGTTTCTTATTTGACGCAGATTTTTATCCAAGGGTTACCCAAGCCTGTTAGTGGGTTCATTGAAGTCTAGTACAGGGTGTGTATTATAGTCAATATACAGATTGACCTGTTCATTAAAACAGAATATCTGTACATTTTTGAACAAATATTATGTGATAAGACAGAGAGGATGTCAGGCATCTTCTATACATGCGAAGTGGATCAAGTGGCTCACAAACATTATCCGTGGAGCAGGCACAGGGTCGCAGAAACAGTAAAGGGAGTACGTCGCAGCAAGGGGTGTTCTCTCTCGTGAAGGCCAGGGAACTGCCAGTGTCATTTGCGAGCCGTTAATGTGTTGAAAGTAACATCAGTGTCGTTCTTAATCTGGAGATGGACTAGGTCATCACTTCCTCCAGGTGACATCTGAAGACAACCCCCAGCCAAGAGTCGGTGGGACGTACAGACACTCAACCATGTAGTTGGCATGGCCCGGGAGCGGGTGTCAGCAGGCCCTCTCCATGTCCCCAACTCGCCTCTGTCCATCGGTTCCCTCAGCCAAGAGATCTACTATGTGGTCTGGGTCAGAGGACCACTGTTTACCTGCGAGGATGAACATTTGAGGAGGACTAGTTCAGCAAGCTACTTGCAGCAAAAGAAATGGGGACAATATCGCCTGTTCTTGCAGTAGGTGGCGCAGAATGTAAGTAATTGAGGGAGAGTGGCATGGGAGGTCATGTTGTGAGGGTCAGCCTATGACGGCATACCATAAAACCGATTGAGTGAGGACTGCAGTGAAGGATCAAAGAAAAAACTGAATAAAAGCGGATTGATTATGTAAGAAACAACCGACCGCCACTTGGAGCGGGTGTGAAGGCAAGGGCTTCATCATTGTCTGAGAGAACTGAGGAACGTCCGCGTGCACCTTCCAGACAGTGTGCGCAGCAGCAAGTGGGTCGTGTGGCCGGAGTCAGCAGGGTATAGCAAGCAGTGATGGGAGCCAAGCAGGCCAGGGGGTAGAAAAACCAGCTTCACAGGTCCAAAGAAAGAAGCGGCAGACAGGGGAAGAATCTGCAGAGGGCAGTGGTTGGTAGTAAGTCACTGATCAGTGTGGTAGTACTCGCAGTGTGAGCGTTACTTTGACTAATACTCAACGGAGAAGATGAATATGGTATATGTAGAATCAGTGGCAGAAATGAATCCGTGGAACAGGGAGCTAACTTTGGCACCATGGCCCGGTGACATACAACAGAAATGAAGCGCTCACCATCCAGTGGCAACCTGGAGAAACGTGGCTAAGATGATGATAGGTCCAATTCCTGCTCTGTCGCAAGCAACAGACGGCATGACGGTTGCAGCCATGCCTTTGCAGCCAGTCAAGGCTGCCTAGCCTAGTTACTCTGCAGAAGTGGAGCTTACTCATGTCTCTGATCTCTTTGCATTATCTACTCACTAGACTCTATGGCGCCAGCAGGTGGTTCAACGAAGGTGATATGCAAATAGACGAAACCAGTATGCATCCAAACCAATACCTAAGGTGCAGAGACTGACCAGAGTTGGTGAGTACTTTCAGTCCCTCCTTTCCAAAATGGTGGACTCTGCTCACCGTTCAGAGAAAGAAAGTTAATTGCCTCGTTGCCGAGCCGAAAGAGGTGGAGACGGGTTCCAAGACCGTATTTCTTTCCAAAAAGGCAAGATTACTGTTATCTTCACAAATATGTCAGGTAGAAAGAAAGGAAAGGCCAGCCCTTGAGCTTATCGGTATTGTTCCAAAGGTGATAATGACAGCAAAGCGGATACGTGTGGAGCTGTAGCTATCAGGATCAGGGGCAAGATACAAGAGTCATTTTAATGAGACCCACTGGAAGTGTATGTGCTTCCTGCCAGCCACACCAACAATCTTGGGCAGGAGACGTCCGCATTTACTCTACTCCAGATCAAGTAGAGATCAAACTGCTGCTCCTGAGCCAATGTCGCTACCTCCTCTCCTCACCAATTCACATCCACCATCTTCCAGGCTCCAAAAAAGTGCTGCTCTATCATACAACATGTGTAGGGAACCTGCCCAATCGGTGTCACAGAAGACAGTTGTCATACACCTGGCTTGGCTAGAACTCGAAGTCTATCATGGGGGGAACTGCGTACCGTGTGATCATGCAGCAAGATAAACGAATGTTGGCTTTCTCCACGCCACTGCAAATCGGACCATAGGGTGCGGACAATGGGAAGGAACATGATGTCTGCGCATGCAACGAGGAGGGATCGGCAACAATGCACACATTGTATGGCGATCACATGTTCAAATCTGGTTGTGAAAAGGTTATGATAGTCTTCCACCGATTCTTCTAGAAGATTCTTGAAACATGAGCTCAAGGAAAACTGTAGAATGCACTCCATCCACATTCTCTAACAAGATTACACATCCCTATCGTGTAAATGCAGCGGCAGAACGGCTACTTTGGAATGCATAAGCATTGTCTCTGAGATGGAATTAGTGTTTTTCCTACCAAGGTGACAAGGATGTGGAGGAGCTGGAGCAGCTGGAGGAGCATGGGATGGTGATGAGGAGAGACGGAAGGCAGCTGAGATGAGCAAGCAACCGTGGCAGTATACTGTGATAGATGGAGGCAAGGGAGTTCCATCAGAGTCACTTGTGCAGAATGGCCCGCAGCATGCTGATTTACGCCTGGCTAAGTGATAGCCGAGAAGTCAAAGCATCTATGCAAGAAGGGATGACCCTTCTGGATCTACCCACCCTATTGGACCCTCTCACTACGGTCCAAATTGGAAGCCTTTTTCCCAGATGCTGAGAGGGAGGACTAACTACATAAATACTATAGAGTTGAATACTGTGTATTAAGTTGGATACGCTGCCTATGTGCTCCAGGAATCGTCCAATCCTCTGACAGGTACTTACCGGGGGGGTTCCATCAAACTCACTCAATGTAACTCCAACTGCCGTGGTGCTGTGGGATAATGTAGGGGGGAGGAGGAACGAGATCAGGTAGCAGTTACACGTCCATCTTAGCAGAAACATAAGTCTGGTGTCAGTCTGATGAGCCAGCTTCCTTCACCGCCTATTGTGAGGAGGAACTTCTTCCGCAGCATCAGCAGGAACTGGAGCAGAAATGAAATAACAAAGGTGGTAGGCTATACTAGACGACAGCCTCTGCTCCTCCATCTGTTAGTCATGATCCCGCTGGACTACTGGGCAGCCAAGTGGATGGAGTGGGCCGCAACCTTGCACGACGCTGTGCAGTGGAGAACAGCTGTCCTGCCTAAGGCCAGTAGTGTAGTCACATTAAGACGCGGTGTGTTCAGTTGGGCGCGGCGGCACTCATTACCCCAAGGACGCAACTTCCGCTCGAGTCACACAGGAATGTGGAACGAACTGGCCTTTCTGTCAAGATTGAATCAGGCAGTGGTATCGGACCAGGATTTCCTATACTCACCAAGGTGCCCTTGAGGCGTCAACGGACTGACATTGCAGCCATGACGCCTCACGCAAAATCTGGGAGAAATTAGTCTGTGGGTGAGTCAAACTCTAACCTCTGCTCTCTCAGCGCAATCTATTGTCGGATGCCTAGCCACCGCCTGATAGCCACACATCTGCGAGTTTAGTTTCTCTCATCATGCCGTACCACCTGTCTTTAACAGGGAACTGGTATTGCCAACCCACTGATCACACATACTATCGTCATTGTGCTAAACTTTGTTTATGAGACCTCATGGCTCGCTCGATGCTGTTGCTGGTGTGTCCAGGTGGACCTCACACTGTTGTGTTATTGTTGCACAACGTCGTCTGACCTCATGTTGCTGCTGCTGTGTTGTTTGTGCATGCAGTTCACTCCACAATCTTAGTCATTGTGCCACTCTATCGAACCTCATGCTGCTGCTGCTGTTGCTGCTCTTGTCGGTTATTCCTTACACATCTTGATCGATTGCTGCCACTACTGTGGCCTACTCCTGTTGGTTTCTCACCTCCAGAATTTGTCATTGTGCCACTCTTTCTGACCGTTCATGCTGTTGCTTGCTTGCCGGTCACCTCATCACGCTTCTGTCATTGTGCCACTCCTGTGGCCTACTCCTGTTTTTGCCATCCTCCAGAATTTGTGTCATTGTGCACCCACGTGACTCTGACCTCATGCTGTTGCTGTTGACTGACGTCAGTTCTCTCACACGGTGTCATTGTGCCTACTGTTGTGGGCTCCTGATGTGTGGCGCACTCACCATCCAGTATCGCATTGTGTCTTTGTGTGACTCTGTGAGGGTCTCAGCTGCTGCTAAGTGAATCGCCGCTGTCTCGCTGGAACACCCCTGTGGTTTCGTGTGAATGTGTTTGTCCGACCGAGATAACCATTCTATGGACTATTGCACTATGTTTTGGTTTTTCCCCTTCTTATTCAGCCTGTGTCAGAAGGAGAATGGGAAAAGGATTAAGGATCTTGATGATCTAGCCATAAAGCAGGAGTGGATACAGAACACATATAGAGACATGGCTCTAAAGTATCATTACGTAGTCATCTCGTGTTTTGAATCAATCATCCTGGTGCGCTGTTTGTGTGTTGCACAGTGCTCGACACATACTGATGGATTCTTGAGCGATTGGAGAATAGCGGGACACTGACGGATGAAAGGAAGGGGCAGAATCTCATGATCAGAGACATCAACGCAAACATTACTGCCGACTAACACCATCGTCCAGACTCATTCGGGGGGCCTCTTACAAGGTATCAGCGTTTAACAGAAACGGTGTAGTTAATTTTGTGACAGTTTAAGCTCTCGACGCATCATGGAGATGACCCCTGCTGTGAGCGTCCCCTTGTTTGTGTGCTGCGATTGTCTGTGGCGCTCCGGTAACTTACTACTGTGTTCTTGACGCTATGGTAGGATCTGAAGATCAGCTAGTTTTATTTCAGGGGCGCTGCCATGACTTTATCAGTCTGCATCCTTGCTCAGTTTTTTGGTCTGGGTTTGCCCCAAGGGATTTTGGAGTGAAAAGCGATTATAAGAGTGGCAGCAGTCATGTGCGTGTCACATAATAAATAGCACGCAAGCTTGTATGAGACCATAACCAAGCTCCCTCTGCATATGTTAAGACATGGCACATATGTTCTACAGCATACCCTACAGGGCTCTGTTGAGCCAGGAAATAGTTTGTCTTTTAACGCGATTAGTTGTCTCTGAGAAAATTCTCGGCAGGAAGTCGAAATCCTGCGCAAATCTGTATAACTTTTAAGAAATATGTCTCTCGAGTACCAAGAGAGAGAAGGACTGCTCGCTAACAATGAAGATAACACCTGTCAAATCTTATAACCTGAACTCATCTAGACCGCCTTCTGATTATTCACTGACATTCTAAACAATTGGAAACAGTCATATGTTACACGAGAAATAGCCTTTACTTAGTTTTTATATTAAGTGTGAGCATTCATAGTCTGTACTCTATGAATCTCACACCGGAGCGGACTGTAAGATGGTTGTATCTCTCTAGTAGAAGAAGATCATTAGCATATAACAGAAGCAGCGTCATATACATGTGATATATGCTCGGTTGCGATTTGTATATGTTACTGTTTTTATATCAGTGCTTCAGACTATCTTCCACTGGAAAGATTTCTTGTGATATAAAATAAGGACATGAAACCATATGATATGTGTCTGTGAGCGTCCAGAAACAATGAAGATGTTTCCCTGAGATCTATGCTTGTGCGCTGGTATCTTTACATAACAGGGTACTGTCCTAGGGAGGTTTTTCTACTATGTCGAGAGTGAGAATACATTGAAAACATCCCTGTATACATGTTAGTAAGGAGGGATGATCACAGGTCAATTTCTATCAATGATTCTCACCATTCTCTCTTCTCTTGTCTGCTCCAAGAGTTTCTGTGTGGAGAGATTGTGGATCACGACTCCAGCGTTATATCTCTTGTGATCTCCAGGACGATACAGCCACCACATGTCATGGTACAGCCAGCGGATGTGGTCTTATTGCAATTGCTGGCTGTCTGCAAAAAGGATATGCTCGAAATAGTTTGGCTTCAACAGAAACCGGGGCAGCCTCCAAAGCTTCTTATATATAATGCAAACATTCGAGAATCTGGGATCCCAGAGAGGTTCAGTGGATCCGGGTCTGGATACGTGACTTCTGCGTGCTTAACAATCAGCGGAATGAAAGAAGATGATGCATCATATTTTACTGCGTATGCAGGGTATGACTACTGATCCTCTCATCAGACAGTGATACAGAATCTGTGCAGAATTAATAACCTCGATGTTCGCCTCCATTTCCTTGTGTTGTAGCTACATACTGAGTTATATATAAATCAGCTACTTTTCATATTATATCCCCATGAGAGCAGCTAACTACAGTTGTTTCCACTGCTCAGAGTCCTAAGAACAGGTGATTTCACAGAAAAAGCCACATTGATGTTGGGTGAATGTAATATAAATGTCCATACAAATGTGTTTGTAACTTTAGATAAATAGGAACTGCCTCTTTTAACCAGAAACAGCACCAATCCTGACTATAGGTCATGTCTGGCATTGTAGCTTAGGTCCTTTCCAGTTACCGACACTGAGCTGCAGGAGAAGGAACAGCCCTGAGTGATAATGTTTCTACAGAAAATGAAGATTGTATAAATGTCGTATAGAATCAAAGATTATATTTGAAAATAGTAATAAGGAAATAATTGGGTGAATAGATAATGACACTTAGGGTTTTATGGTTTTAGAACAAAAACAACAAAGACTACTAAATAATAAACTAGTGTCTCAATTATACACAACAAATAAATCTATTTAGAAAAAAAACAAAGAAATAAATTGTGTATTTAAAAATTTAAAATTTTTTAAAAAAAATCTTACAAGAAGTCCCCCTTTTAAAAGGACGCCCTGCCCGAAGCCTTTCCTAATGCAAACCCCCCTAATAACAAGAGATGAATAATATGTAGATGTCCCAAACACATAATCAGGGGACTAATGTTCCAAAGAAATAATACTGGTGTGCCCTCCAAATTATAAAGGGCAAGAGAGGTATGATAGCCCCAGACAAGCAAAATCTATGCTCTATTGCCCAAATTACGGAAAAAGGTGACCGGGTTTAAAAAAATTTTCAAAATGGTAGCAAATCTTGAAAATAAACATATGTATTTTAAAAATCCCACTCACTAAATGAAATAAATACCCAAGCTCAAAAAACATCAAATGGTAATTAAACCCTGAGTCGTAACGGGACGATCGCCTCACATTCCATGGTGATTAACCAGTGTGCCTAAGGTAGGACGCCATACAAACCTCATCTCAGCTCCGAATGTCCGCTCCTCTGTCAGGCTGCCGGTAGTGGGTGCGCCGCTCATTATTGTGACGGGGGAGGGATCCCTGGGCCAAGCAAGCGATGATAGCTAGCCCCCCCGGGGAACGGAATTAAGTACCCCCCGGTTTTCCCCAGAGCCCGCCGAAAGGGGGGGGGACTTGCTGCGGGTGGGACCAGGTGTTCCCCCTGACGTGACTTGCTTGCGAAGGCACCCGGGGTACAAAGCGTGGTACGAAAGTATCGGGGCGTAGTCGGGGACAGGCAAAAGGTCAGGGCAGGAGAGGGTTCGTGGTCAAGGCAGGCGAGGGTCAGGGCAGGGGGGGAAAACAGGAAAGGTCAGGAAAGTAAGCAGGGGATGGTACAGGGAAAAGGGGAGGGAACAGCAATAGTTCTAGAATAGGAAGAAACCCAACGACTGGAGGAGTCTGGGGGCGGTCCTTAAATAGAACCACCCCCGACAATGACCAATTATTGGGAAAAGGCCCCTTTAAATTTAGAGAACCCGGCGCGGGCCTTAAGGGCGGCACGCGCACGACGGCCGGGACAGGCGGAGCGGGTTCACCGGAGCGTGGGGGAAAGAAAGGCGGGGGGGCCCGAGCCGAAGCAGGGATGTCACGGGGCCGCCCCCGGACCCCCCCGAGCGGGGGGGGGGCGGGGGGGAGGGGGCCCCGCGACCCCCGTGACAGTCCCCCCCTTAGGTCTCCCCCTCTTTTTTAAAAAACCCTAGATGGGGTCAGGAGAAGGTTGGCCCCCCGGTTTCCCCACGACGCTCTCGGCCGAACCCCTTCCGTCAAATGAAAAAAGAACCACTTCCCCCTCCTGTTTCGACCCACACCTCCTTGACCTCAAAGATGTTATCAGATTTGCCGCGGAGAGGGAGAAGGACCAGGGAGAGCGATTCAGCCCCAGGCTTGGGAGGAGACTGGAAGGAGTTGGGGATTGCGGGGTAGGAGGCAGGCGGAGTTTGTAGGACCCCGGGGTTTAGATTTTGCAGTACCTCAAAGGGACCCAGTATTTTGGACCTGTTGTAGCTGGCACCCTAAGCGAATTATTTTCGGATAGCCAAAAAATTTTCCCAGGCTCAAAAAAGGGGGAAAAGGCCCCGGTATCTGCAGCCTGGTTTAGTGGGGGCAGAAGCCCCTAAAAAGGGCCTGTCGAGTGGTGCCAGAGGCCTTGATGTCCTTTACTGGGATCCAGGCCGGGACTGACACGAGGTAACAGGGGGGAGGGGGGGGGGGGGATGTAACCCCAAACACGACAAAAAAGGGGGAGGCCCCCCCGGATCCGAATCTAAAGAGTTATAAGAAAAAATTCCCCGGGAAAAGATAGACCAATTTCTGCCGGGCGGCACAAAATGCCGCAGGGAGGTACCCCGACCTGGTTAACCCTCTCTACCTGCCCGTTCGTTGAGGGGGGGTATGCGGATGAAAATCTAAGGAACCCGCAATTGACCCACAAAGCCCCCCAAAATTTTGCAAAAGAACTGGACTCCCCCGTCAGAGAAATGTGTAAGGGGGGACCGCAGACGAAAAAGTGACTGAAAAATATTGGGCCGCTGAGGAGCAGAGGGTAAACCAAAAGGGGGGACAAAGTGGGGCCTTTTGGAAAAACGGTCGGTCAGACCCAGTGACCCTGTTTCCGAAAGGAGGGGGGTCAGTAAAGAAGTCCCTGGCTACATGGGGCCAGGGTTTTTTCCGGGACGGGAGGGCTGAAAAAAGGCCCCCGGGTTTGAGCGAGGGGGCTTTTCGGGCCAAAAGGGGTGCAGGCTAGAACAAAGTCCTTGTCTGAGCAAGAGTAGGCACCAGTAAAATCGGGAGAAACGTTGCGCGACTATGGACTCCCGGGTGCCCAGCGGTACGGGGAAGCGTGTCCCACTTCAGGATCTAGGGCGCAAGGCAGCGGCACATACGTCTTCCCGGGGGGGAGGCGTTGCAGATCCCCGGGGGGGGGGCCGGACGAGTCACTCAGGGGGGACAATGTGTTGGGGAGGAGACTGAGACCCACTGTATCCCAGGAACGGGAGGGTGCCCCTGATTTTTTTCGGCGGCAGAAAATGTAGAGGAAGTAAAAGGCCAAAAAAAAATGTGACCACCCGGCCTGCCGGGGGTTAGGGCCCTTTAGCGACTGCAGATACAGGGTTCTTGTGGTTGTGAGTATCAATGGGTGGTGGTAGTGTTTAGCGATTGCGTTTGGCTATCGAGTCGATCGATAGTGATGTCGGCCGTATGTAAGGGGTTTTTTGTTTGTGAGCGTCGATTTTTGGCGATGACCCTTAAAGTTTGGGAGGGGGCAACAACCCTTTTATTAACCAAACAGGCTGGAGAAAGCTGAAATTAACATCCCACAACGTCAAAAGGATACGTGTTACATCTTAGGCAAACACACTTAGGTTATAAAAGTCACAGAAAAAAAGTCCAGCCCTTACTATCCCTGTTTTTACCCCACCCTGACCCTTAAACCTGCATCACCACAAATTTAAAAAAAGTCCCAGAAGGCAGTATGTTTTTGAACCATCATGTTCTTAAACGGAAATTTGAAATCCCTGTCCTGGAATGGCATGAGCCCCAAGCCTGCATGACCCCAATTTTAAAAAAGTGCCGCAAAAGGAGTCTTTAAACCCAAATTTTTTAGTTTCATGGACATTGACAACCCTGCCCTGGCCCGCGTTGCCATTAACCTGTTGCCCCCCCAATTAAAAAGGGGAAAAAAGGAGTTGTTTGTCTGTTTTGTTTTTTTTGTATAAAACGGGTATTTTTTGCACCTTTAAATTTCACTGGGGTGAATTTTGATTGCTTTTTTAAGTTTTACGTGGATGCTGCGCAAGAACAATGTTGGGTGTGAAAAAGTAAAAAAAACACGAAACTGTTATGTTTTCGTTTTTTTTGGGTATTTTTTTGCACCTTTCAATTCCCCTGTGGTGAATTAGAATTGCTGTTTTAAGATTTAGTAGATGCTGGTCAATGAAAAATGTGGGTGTGCAAAAGTCAAAAAAAAAAATGTTTTTTTTGGGTATAAAAAAACGGTATTTTTTTGCCCTTTCAATTCCCTGTGGTGAATATAGAATTACTGTTTTATTTTTCGTGGATGCTGGTCAATAAAACAATGTTGGGTGTGCAAAAACAAAAAAAAGAAAAGTTTTGTTTTGGTATTTAAACGGTTTTTTTTGCCCCTTTAAATTTTCCCTGTGGTGAATATAAAATTGCTTTTTTAAAGTTTACGGGGATGTCGTCAAGAAAAATGCTGGGGGGTGCAAAAATAAAAAAAACGTAACTGTTATGTTTTCGTATGTACACGGTTTTTTTTGCCCCTTCTTTCCTGGGTGAATATAGAATTTGCGTTTTAAGGTTTACGTAGTTTGCTGCGTCAAAATAAAACAATGCTGGGTGTGCAAAAGTCAAAAAAACACAATTTTATGTTTTGGTTTTAATAAATGGTTTTTTGCACCTTTAAAACCCCTTTGGGGTGAATTTTAAAATTTTGCTGTTTTAAGTTCAGTAGAGCTGCGTAATGAACAAATGCTGGGTGTAAAAAAGTCAAAAACAGTAACTTTTTTTTTGATTAATAAAGGTTTTTTTTGCACCTTTCAATTCCCCTGTGGTAAATATAAAATTGCGTTTTAGATTTATGTAGTGCTGCTAATGAAAAATGTGGGTGCGCAAAAGTCAAAAAAAACCGTAACTTTTTGTTTTTATAATAAACGGTTTTTTTTTGCACCTTTCAATTCCCCGTGGTGATATAAAATTTGGGTTTTTTAAGATTTCGTAGTGTGCTTTATGAACATGTGGGTGCGCAAAAGAAAAAAAACACGAAAATGTTTTGTTTTGGTATAAAAAAAGTTTTTTGCCCCTTTAAATTCACCTGTGGTGAATTGGGAATTGCTTTTTTAAAAAGATTTACGTAGATGCTGCGTAAAATGAACAATGTGGGTGTGAAAAAGTCAAAAAAAACGTAACTGTTTTGTTTTGATATATAAACGGTATTTTTTGCACCTTTCAATTCACCTGTGGGGGAAATAAAATTGCTTTTTTAAAGTTTTTTTGTAGAGCTGCGTCAATGAACAATGGGGTGTGCAAAAGTAAAAAAACAGTAACTGCGAACACGGTTTTTTTGGCAAAAACAACCTGTGTGATACAAGATTGCTGGATTGTAATTTAACGCAAGGGGATAATCAAACGTCACGGGGTGTAAAGGGTAAAATTGAAAATGAACACCCTTTTGAAATGTATCTATAAAAAAAAGTGGAGTTTTGCAGCTAACAAGAGACCTGCAGTTCTAGAAATGTGTGTATCCCAAAATAAGTTCAGGCTGCCCAAAATCCAGGAAATATTATAGCAAATGTTAAAAATAAAGATATTCCCCTCAATGTTACATAAGTCTTTGGTGAACTTTACCAGTGTTTCTTTATAGATAGAGCTTGTTTTGTGTTTCGCCCCCGGGGGCCCCCTCCCACCCCCCATGAAATTTTCAGCGGGAGATGTGCTTTAAAAAATTTCTAACTAATACTAAAATCTTCAAATTCAAACTAAAATAAATTTTAAGGATCCGTAATGTAGAGGTTTCTTGTGCAGAAATAGAAAATTTTGCTGAGTGTTTGGCCCAAAACAGGCGCAGGTCCCTATCCTATGAGCGCTGAGAAAACTGAGCTGAAACAGGAAACGCTGTTCTTTTAAACGAGGTCATGGGTTTTTCAGCCTTTGCAACCTACACAAACCCGTATGACGTCGCACACACATTCACCCCGTCCCATTTTGTAAATTTTTGATTTGGGCCCCCAAAAATTTCAGGAAGCGCCGAAAAAAGGGCCCATTTAATAGATGTGACAGATTTTAACTTAATTATCGCTGATTGGAAAATTTCGAACCCTAAAAACCTTGCCATTTCAACTTTGGAAAAAATCGCTCAACAAGTGGGGAGCCCCCCCCAGCAGGTGACGCCTTCTTAAAGCCAGCTTTATGGCCCGTAACCGTTAA
>JAODAL010029717.1:0-51167 GCA_025379985.1 Phyllomedusa bahiana
ACTGGTGGCCCCAAGAATCAGCTCCATTTGGGGCCACAAGAATCATCTCCACTGTTGCCCCAAGAACATCTCCACTGGTGGCCCCAAGAATCATCTCCACTGGTGGGTCCCAAGAATCATCTCCACTGGGGGACCCTAAGAATAAACTCCACTGGTGGGCCCCAAGGATAAGCTTCATTAGTATAGCTCCAAGAATCAACTCCACTGATGGGCCCTAAGAATTAATCCACTGGTGGGCCCCGAGAATCAACTCCGCTAGTGAGACCCAAGAATTGACTCTACTGATGGGCCCCAGGAATAAACTCCACTGGTGGGCACTAAGAATTGACTCCACTGGTGGGCCCCAAGAATTAACTCCACTGGTGGGTCCAAAGGATCATCTCCACTGGGGGCTCCAAGAATCATCTCCACTGGGGGGCCCTAAGAATGAACTTCACTGGTGGGCCCCAAGAATAAGCTCCATTAGTATAGTTACAAGAATCAACTCCACTGATGGGCTCTAATAATGAATCCACTGGTGTGCACCTAAATCAACTCCACTAGGGATTCCCAAGAATTAACTCCTCTGATGGGCCCCAGGAATCAACTCCACTGGTGAGCACTAAGAATCAACTCCACTGATGGGCCCCAGGAATCAACTCCACTGGTGGACACTAAGAATCAACTCCACTGATGGGCCCCAGGCATCAACTCCACTGGTGGGCCCCAGGAATCAACTCCACTGATGGGCCCCAGGAATCAACTCCACTGGTGGACACTAAGAATCAACTCCACTGATTGGCCCAAAATGAAATTCCATTGGTGGGCCCTAAGCACCCTAGTTAGACACTGCCTGCACATTGCAGGCATTAAGGGGTTAAAGAAAGTAGGATGCTGATGCAAATTGGAGGACTTCATTGTGCCTTGAACCCTAAAGGGTGAGCTGGCTGAATATCTTGGGTGAGTGTATGAGAGACATGCCAGCTACAGCTTATATAATGGCCAGATATAGCGCGACCCCTCACAACCAAACACGGGAGGATGCCTTATCCTGAAAAGTCACCTGAAGGTGCAGACAGGCTAGAAACTTGTACAGTAGTTAAACTATGCTCAGGTTACAAGGTACTAATTCTTGTAGTGTGCTGCAGGGTACTAAAGACAGCACTGTTCTATGAGGTGTCCATTGGTGATGCGCCTATGGCACTAACATTGACTGTGGGATTTTGCTCAGTGGGGCTGTTACTTTCATCCCACAGCTCCAGAAGCCATCTGACAGCAGGCTGCATCCTTTGCAGGTGTCCCCCGGGCTGCAGATAGTTGTACAGGCTTTTTTTTTCTTTGCAAAGTTTTCCAAAAGGGCGCGTATCTCATTTAGGTGAATGGCCGCGTGGATGATGATGTCAACCACACTCCTTCCATACTCTATGACACTCTTCTTCTTTAGCGTTGTGATAGCAGGATATCCCCCCAGGTGCATTGCTACAAGCTCTCCACGACTATCAAAAACAGGGGCCCCTGAGGCTCCCTGATACAAACAGGAGTCATAGGTCACCAAGGTCGGGTCATTCATACACTTAAAATTGTAGTGTGTCAGTACCTGAATGTAGGATCTGTCAGATAACATTGTGTCAGCGATGGATTCAGCGCGCTCGTCATAATTAACTATTGAACAGTTAGGATCAACTTTTTTGTTTTTGCCACCGGGGTGACCGATGATACTCATAGCTCCCTCCTGTGGGGAAGGAGATATAAACTGTAACAAGCCCGGAGAAGATGAGGATATTTGAATACGTACAAAAGCACAATCAAGATCCGCATCAGCCCACACTACTTCTTTGTATTCGCCATTGAATATGTTGTCATCACTTTCGTAGTTGAATAACACTTGGATATTACTACACACGGCCCTTGACTTAATGAGTGATTCTACTACATGGTAGCAGGTAACACCAAGGCTCTCAGTCACCATGAAGAGGGTGCCCAATTCAGTTCTACCCTCAATGTTATATTTGAGTAAGGCTACATGGTATAAGTGATTTGCCAGTTGTCTGAAGGTTGTCGCCATCATTGGATCCTTGTATAGAACATTCTTTTTATAATCGTTTACAAGCTGAGACCTCAGCTTTCTTTCCCCAACGGTCTTGGCAAATTTTTGAAATTCTAATGATAACCAGGAGCTGAGATCTGATAAGGTAGATACAGGTTGGCCAGAGAGTTCCACTGATGGCTGAGATCGGGGAACAGATGGACCAGGTAAGGGAGCGGTGTCGCCCTCTGCATTATTTTGTAAACCTGTATGAGTTTTGCTTTTCTTTGGTGACCCTTTGTTAAGCATCTGTTTGTCTACAATAATGGTGTATGTGTCAGATTTAGTGTCAAATAAAAGCTCAGACAACAATATGTCACTTCCGTGTGTTGTGGAATCTGAATCTTCCAGTCTGAACTCCCCTGGTATAGCAAACCTTTTATCATTCTGAAGAGCCTCCCTTATTGTCCAACCTTTCAAGCCAAAGACGGCCATGGGGTGATTTTCGGAGTAGTACTGATCCTTCTGTATTATTGTCACTGTTCCTACTCCCTTTGTCTTTCCTTGACGTCTCACTCTGAAGAATAAACCATCATGAAATGTAGGATATTTATACATCTCAGGACCCACAATCTTATCCTCATTTCGCTCACATTCTCCGTTTGAGGATTTGGCTGATTTCATCTTCCTGAGGTCTAGCTCCAGGACCTCCCCAGACTGCAGGGCTCCACATGGTACCCAAGGGTTGACTACTGCTTTATATTTCTGAGCACAGACAAACAGATAATGGGTCTCTTTAGTTGTTTGGGGTTTGGCTTTTTTTACAAAGTCAATAATAGGTGTGTTTAATCCAGTAGGGTCACATCTTTTCTTTCTTTCTCTTTCATTTTTCCATTTGTAGGACACACAGATTCTTCCCCTCTCCTCCTCTCTCATAGATTCAATGTCCACGTTCTGAAAAAAAAAATACAATTCCTTTTCAAAGGGTTTACAGAAGTATTGCCACCATTTTCATCAGAAGCTTGAAATGGAAATTACACTATGTAAATACACAGGAATAAAGCACTGAATGTAGGAATAATTAAGTGCATTTCTGTTATACGATATGTAATAAACCTAAAAATCTGAGGCTCTTAGCGCACATTTTGATCAAAACTATAAATATCCATCCACCAGTGGTAAGACGGCATCACTACAGATGGGGACCTACTGTAAACACTCTCACCTCTCCCTAAATTCCTTCTGTTATCAGCGACTATCAACTGTAATAATCAGCCTGTACCTACCGCATATGGAGCAGGCCCAGATATTAAGCCTACTCCATACACCAAAGAAAAACGATAGTTTGATTCAATGTCCGCTTAAAAATTTGTGTTTATCTGATAAGTAAAAATCAGTGTTGGACAGACAAAGAGTCGCTTACGCGTTTCAAGCAGTTAATGTCCTTAATTACAGCATTATTGACTGCACAAGTGAGATATTTAAAAGGAAATGACATCCAATAGAAAGCAACAGAACATACCATGTGACACTATATAAATTCAATCTGCAAGTGGATATGTCAACGTAGATAAAACATAAGAAGGCATTTACATAAAGAATTAATATATGATATGACGCTTACTAGTAATACAATATAAGGTATTATGTTTATTTAAGCCAAATGCAGCATTTGATTTATGGAGAAAAGTCCAGGAAGCCTCGCGATTGTGGAGCTTATGTAGGTTAGGTAAATGTATAAATGATTTCTTATCTGTATTCTACAGTGTTGCAGAGATGGTAGTGGACCCCTTGGGACCACCCAGGCGAGGTAAGCCACGCCGGGAGTGGAAATCTAAGTAGGTCCGGTTTTCACCAACCCCGCCGCAAAGCGGTGGACTTGCTGCGGCGGATTCTACCAGGTCCTACCCCTGCGTGCTTGCTTGCGGGTGGCACCCCCGAGGCGTGTGCGGTACAGAATCGTGGAGGGGCCGTAGCCCGGGACGGGCAGAAGGTCAGGGACAGGGGGAAAAGGTTCTTGGTCAAGGACGGGCAAAAGGGTCGGGACAGGCGGCAAGATTGTGGTAAAGGGACGGGGGGAGAGTACGGTCCCGGGTAATGGGACTGGGCAGTTTGAAACCTTTCCTCTCTGCACGGGGGCACTATCGTTTCGGCCCTGGAGGAAGGGGCAGAGCTAAAATGGGAACAGCACCGGGGGAAAACCCATCACCGCGTGCTGTCCCTTTAAAATTTTTCTGTAGGGCCCCCGCGCGCCCCCGCTGGGGGGAGCGCGCGCCCCCGGGAAAACCACAGGACGCGGGCCCCGGGAGGACACAGGAGGTGGCGGGGTAAGTCAATGCTGGGCACGCCGGAGTGTCCGCACCCCCGAGGTCGGCTGGGGGCCACGGCCGCGCGGAGACCGCGGAGTTGGGGTTCCCGCGACCCGACACGGGGGTCCGGACCCCCCTAAACAGTTCCCCCCCCTTTGGCTCCCCCCTCTTTTGGCCCGCAAAAACCCTAGACAGGAGCCCCCGACCCGGGGGTATTCCCCTCCGGCCCCCATGACCTTTCTCTGGCCCCAAACCCCCTTGTCGCCAAAAAAATTTTCCCTCCCCCTAAACCCTTAGGGCCAAAATTTCCTTGAGGCAAAGACATTGGTGGAGTCAGCACGGGGGGGGGAACCACGGGCCCCGAGAGAACCGGTTACGGTTGACTTTTCAGTAGGGGACAGGAAGGATTTGGGATGCGCATGGGGGGGGGGCCCGGAGCTTGTAGCCACAGGATTGATGCGCCTGAGAATTTAAAAAGGGCCCTAAAAATGGGGGGACCCAGCTTGTAGTGGGAATTTTAAACGGACATACCGGGCAGACAGCCAAACCTTATCCCGGGAAAAGGGGAGGCCCTTTTTTTTTGGGCGCTTGGACCTTTAGGGGCCGAGGCCTGAGCAGGGATCGGCATTCCCCTTTCCCAAACGCAGAAGGTGGGGCCCGGGTATCCACCGCAGGGAATGGAGGAGGAGAGGGGCAGCGGGAGGGGGGGGGCGGGGGATGCCACCGAAGACGTGGAGAAGGGGGGATGCCCCATAGATCAAGTCCAGGGAGTTAAAAGAGAACCCGCCATGGCAATGGGCCCCGACCCAACATCCTGTTTGCGGACAGAAGTGGGGGGATAGGAAACCAAAATTTGGTTCACTCTCTCCACTTGCCCATTAGACTGGGGTGGTATGCAGAAGAGAAGCCCATTTCCCTTGTAGGAGAGAGCAGGGCCCCGCCAAAATCTAGAGAAAACTGTAACCCCCTCGATCTGAGACAAAATGTGGAGGGGGAGCCCCGTGCAACGGAGATATGTTTAAAAATTTGCGGGGCAAGTCGAGAGCCGAAGGGAGCCCCGGGCAGGGAATGAAATGGGCCATTTTAAAAAAAAGGTCATGACCACCCAGATAACTGTGTTACCGTCAGAAAGGGGCAGGTCGGTGTAAAATTCCTGGCGAGGGGGCCCAAAGGACTTTTGGGAACGGGAAAAGGTTTTTGCGGCAGGCCCCCCGGGTTTGGGCGCGGGTTGACTTTTTCAGCCAAGGTACACCCCTCAACGAATTCCTTAAATCTTTGGGTATTTCCCGGCCACCAATAAAACGGGAAATCAGAGAATTTTGACCTTCAAACCCCAGGGTTTTGGGCAATTCGGGAGCGTGTCCCCAGTTCAGTACCCTCTTCCGGGGGTCCCGGGCGCACATAGTCTTGCCCGGAGGTGCGTGCTGAAAAGTTGCGGGGCCATGGAGATTACCCTTTTGGGGGTACAATTGCTGAGGTTTTAGCCCCCTCCTCACGTAGTAGGGGAGGCACGAGACAGGGCATCTGCTTTAATTTTTTTCTCTGGGGGTCGAAAGTGTTAACAAAATCGAAAGTAAAAAGAACAGGACCATCTGGTTTTGGCTTGGGTTTCAGCCGCTGCGGGGGTTTGGAGGTAAAAGGAGATTTTTTTTTTTTCCGTGAATATGTTGGGGGTGTCGAGCACCCTCGGGAGGGGGCGCATTCCCTCCAAGGAAAGTTTAATGGCCACAACCCCGATCCAAATGGTGTGTTTCCTCTTTTTGCGGGGAAAAGGTTTTAGAAAAAAAAACCCGCAGGTCCGAATCTTGCCTTTAGGGCTCTTCTGGGTGAAAAACAGCTCCCCCGCCCGGGGAAGGGGCTCGCCCCCAAAAAAAGAAAGGGAGTCGTATGGGGGAGGGGATGGGGACGGTGCTGGGGCGAAGGGGGTTTTTAATTTGGGAGAAGGCCCTTCGGCGGCGGCGGCCAAATGGGGGGTTGGCGAGTTTCCTGGTTAGGGGCCAAAATTGGGGGACCAACGTTGAGAAATGAGGGTGAATTGTCGTAATTAGTTGGCCCCCCCCAAAAAAAAACGTTGGATGGCCCAAAACCGACGGTCGGGCCACGGGAGGACGGCCGACATTTAGGGGGTCCATTTCAGACCTTTGTCCGAGATTATGTACCCGGGAACGGGGGCTGGTTCGGGGGAAACTGGCACTTTTCCATTTGGCGTAGAGGGGGGTTTTACGCGGGCGTTTCAAAACCTGGCGTACAGGGACTGGTGGGTTCCAAATTTGGGCGAAAACCCGGGTGTCGTCCAATAGGAAATAGCATACATACAGGGATCCCTAAAATTTTTCCGTTAACAAACCCCGGGAAAAGACTGGGGGTTTTGCAACCAAAAAAGGCATCACGGGGTACTCAAAGTGCCCATCACGAGTTTTAAAAGGCGGTTTCCATCGTCCCCCTCTGGATCCGAATGGGTTGTAGGCCCCCCAGTCCAGCTTGGAGAAAATTTTAGCCCCCCGGAGACGGTCAAACAGTTCTGTAATCAGTGGCAAAGGTACGTTTCTTGATGGGATTTTTTTTAAGCCGGGGGTAGAAAATCAGGGTCGTAGGGACCCATCCTTTTTTCTCCAAAAAAGAAGAACCCGGCACCCGCAGGAGGGTAGACTTACGGATGAAGCCCTTCTAAAGATTCCCCTTTTATGTAGGCCCCGAATAGCCTGAGTCTAGGACCGAGAGGGGGTTAGCCCCTGCCCGGGGTGGACTGTCCCAGGCACGGGTCAATGGAAAATCGTAGGGACGGGGGGGAAGTTTTGCTTGTTTCTCAGGAAAAACATCTTGGAGGTCCTGGTGGCTTGGGGTTTAGACCGACAGGGGTTTGGGAGCCCCAAAAGAGAAGAGGGGCGCACCCGGCGAGGACCTTAGACAGCGGTGGCAATCTCGCCCCCAACGCAAAACTTCGCCCTCTTCCAGTCGGCATAGGGATGGCACTGACCCCAAGGAAAAGCCCAAGGGAGGGACAGCTGAGGAGGAAGGGGGTAGTACGAAGAAATGGATCTTTCTTTGGTTAGGGCCCTACTTAAGAATCACCGGTTCTCCGAAAGGTGGGGGGTCGTTCGAGCTCACCGGAGACAGACGCGATGCCCAAGGGGTTTTGGCCCAGGGGAAACCACCGAGAGGATATTTGGTCCCCAAATGCAGCACCCAAAAATTCCCGGGGACCGGGAACCCGGGAAAGGGCGGCCATTTGGAACGAGACCCCGGAGTTAGTTGTGCCAGAACGGCGCATGGGCCGAGGAGAGGGATTTTTCACACTAGGGAGCTTCCCCCACAAAGCCTAGGTGCGGCGTTTCCCGGCCCGTAGAGGACGGAGGGAAAAACCCCTGAGGGGGTGTCGGGACTGCCCAATAGGGGCATAGATTCCCTCACGGTGGGGTAAATTTCTTGGGAGTTGGGTGGGTTTTCCCATTCAGGGCCCTCTTCCGGGGGCGGGGAAAGGAGGCGTGGGGGGCCGAAGGGAACCCGGAGCAAGAGGGGTGGGACGTGTTGGGGTTGGGCCACGCCCTGGCGGAGCCCCTCCGCCTCTCCGAAAAAACGGATATAAAATCCGGGTTGCCGATGGATCAGCTCACTTAATAGGAGGGGGGGGGCCCCGGGTGGGGGGGCTTCCTTAACCTGGCGGGAAAGGGCCCCTTCTTGAAAGTGGGATAAATGCCGCGTCGTTCCATGCCAACTCGGACGCCCGAGGCGGGAAATTTTCAGCATAGTCACCCACGGAGGAGTTCCCTTGGGAGGTTCAGTAAACCGTTTTCCCCGGTTCCGGAGGTTCCTCGAAAACTTGGAATTCCCCGAAGAAAAATCCCGGTTCCCCCGGGGTTCACCGGGCCACAAAGGGGGGGCCCAAGCTAGGGCTTCCCCAAGAAGCGCCAAAACCACTTTGAAAATTTTGTGGGAACCCCCAGTTTCCCCTGGAACCCCCTTGGGGGGAAAACCCCGAGGGGTTGGGAACCCCACAAAACCGGGCATGAAAACCCGGGGCCCCGGGCCCGCGGGCAAAGGGGGGGTGGGGAGCGGGGGGCCCCCGGAAAACTGGGGCGCTGACGTCGCTGGGTGGGGAAAGGAAGAGTATTGTTAAGGTTGGGCTTTTTGGCGGACTGCGGACCTGGGCCAAATGGGGGATTGATCCCCTTGGGTAAGGGGACGCTTTGGGGGATTTATGGCCGAATGAACGGCAAAAGGATGGACCTGGCCCCAACATTAAAACACCCAAGGGGGGAAACTGTTCCGGGTTTTTTTCCAAACCCGCCCAAACGGGGGGGGCTTGCGGGCGGGGATTTTTAAACAGGCAACCCCGGCGGGCGCTTTGGGGGGGGTGGCGCATGGCGTGGGCGGAAGAATGGGGAGGGAATCGGGGGGGGGGCGGCAGGGGGGGGGCGGGGAAAATTCTTGGTCGGCGGGAAAAGGAGGGGGGGGAATTGTGGGCCAGGGGGGAAGGGGAGGGCATTGGGGGGGAGGGGTTTTGGGTTTTTGGGGGGGGGGGGGAAGGGTGGGGGGGGGGGGGGGAAAGGGGGAAAATTCCCGGTGGGGGGGGGCGGGGTTCCCCCCGGGGGGGGGGGGGGGGGGGGGGGGGGGGGGGGGGGGGGGGGGGGGTGGGGGGGGGGGGGGGGGGGGGGGGGGGGGGGGGGGGGGGGGGGGGGGGGGGGGGGGGGGGGGGGGGGGGGGGGGGGGGGGGGGGGGGGGGGGGGGGGGGGGGGGGGGGGGGGGGGTGGGGGGGGGGGGGGGGGGGGGGGGGGGGGGGGGGGGGGGGGGGGGGGGGGGGGGGGGGGGGGGGGGGGGGGGGGGGGGGGGGGGGGGCGGGGGGGGGGGGGGGGGGGGGGGGGGGGGGCGGGGGGGCGGGGCGGGGGGGGGGGGGGGGGGGGGGGGGGGGGGGGGGGGGGGGGGGGGGGGGGGGGGGGGGGGGGGGGGGGGGGGGGGGGGGGGGGGGGGGGGGGGGGGGGGGGGGGGGGGGGGGGGGGGGGGGGGGGGGGGAGGGGGGGGGAGGGGGTGCGGGTGGGGGGGTGGGGGGGGGGCGGGGGGGGGGGGGGGGGGGGGGGGGGGGGGGGGGGGGGGGGGGCGGGGGGGGGGGGGGGGGGGGGGGGGGGGGGGGGGGGGGGGGGGGGGGGGGGGGGGGGGGGGGGGGGGGGGGGGGGGGGGGGGGGGGGGGGGGGGGGGGGGGGGGGGGGGGGGGGGGGGGGGGGGGGGGGGGGGGGGGGGGGTTTTGGGGGGTGGGGGGGGGGGGGGGGGGGGGGGGGGGTGGGGGTTTTGGGGGGGGGGGGGGGGTAAAAGGGGGGGGGAAAAAAAAAAAGGGGGGGGTTAAAGGGGGGGGGGTGGGGGGGTTTTTTTTGGGGGGGGGGGGGGGGAAGAAAAAAAGGGGGGGGGGGGAGGGGGGGGGGGGGGGGCCCCGGGGGGGGGGGGGGGGGGGGGGGGGGGGTTGGGGGGGAAAACTTTATATTCTAGGTTACATTCTAGACACATTAATAAATTTGCAACAAGGACATCCTGAGTGTGAGAATTTAAAGCAACCTGGATGCCTGAGGCAAGTCATTATGAATGTATGTACTCTTTAAGGCTAGAGACAGCAAGTTCTCTGATGTAGGAGCTTTCTTGGAGACACATTTGCAGCCCTGCTGAAGAGCTTGATGTTATTGCAGATCACTGGAAAAAACAGGTAAAAATTTGTAAAAGATACGAGAAGTAGGTTTAAATTCTTCAGAGTATGAAGTAGATTTAGTTGGACCTGAAATGTTCTGTTTGGTTGCAATAATTTTTTTCTCTGCAGTCTAGATGCTTTATGAAAGACAAAACATAGCATCCAATGAGAAAATCTGCGTTGTTGTAATCTAGTGGATAGGACCTTTGTTTCCTGTATTAAATTAGTTTCCTGAGAACAATTCCTTTTTAGTCTATGTTCTCCTACAGGAATTGCTTTCAGTGTATGGATAGCATGAACATGCATGTAGGGTCATATTGCCCGTAGTGTCCTTTTGAAAAGTATTGGCTTGAATATATTTAGAGGTAACATCACCTGTCAACAAAGGATCCAGAGAAGACATAGAATATATATGGTGAGAAAAAGTAAAGAAGAGACCAGAAAAAGTTTTGTTCCAATAACTTCTAAGAACTAGTACTATGGCCACATCAGACCCCAAATAACCAGGAGGTCATCGATGTAGCGGCCATACCAGAAGATAGCAGCAAAAAATGGATTGCTATAATGAAAAACACAGTGTGACTCCCACCACGCCATATAAATGATAGCAAAGAAGGGGAAAAACGTATCTCCCATTGCGGTTCCTGTTCCCTGCAAAAAACATAGAGACTCAAATATAAAAAAATTATACTTCAATAAATAAAAGGGTACTTGAATTAAAAAATGTTAACATGAATCGGCATAATTAATGTATGTATCACAGAAACACAAAAAGGCCACCATAGCCAGATTGTGTGGAATTGAGGTGTACAACAATGCAACATCAACATCAGCTTGGAGCGGCTCCGAAAGATGGATCGGACAGACGCGATGTAAGCACGCATCAACGATCACTCATGTGAACGCCGATGCGTGTTTCCCATTGCTGGAAGTGTTAAACTCACTGCTCATTGTTAAATGCGTGTCTGGGTCAGTTCAGACGGACGCAGGCACTCATCACAAAAGCCTATGTTCACACAGACCAAAGATGATGTGCGAAGATATCCTTATACCTATACAGGTGAGGAGAAGCTGGAATTATCATCCATAACAGTAAACTGGATACAAGGAACAACTTAGTGAAGAAAATTTGGCTCTAAGAGTCACAGAAAATAGAGGCTAAAATACTTCATTCCTTTCAATGGCTGAAAAGATGAGGACAGCTTGCAAGCAGGGGCGTAGCTATAGGAGGTGCAGCGGTAGCAGCTGCTACAGGGCCCTGCATCCTGAGGGGGCCCAAAAGCCCCTTTGACACATAGGAGATATAGAGACAGTGCGTTATGCAATTACTGAACCCCCAAAACTGCAAAAACAGAACTTTTGGGCACTGAGTATGATTTAGCAAATCCAAGCACTCTGTATAATATATCCATGTATATGAGAGTTAGGCATTATGTGAGCCTGCAAATGTTGCCAAATAACAGCTTCTGGGTGTGGGAAAGATGCAGCTAGCAATACCAAACTCCCTAATTATTACTGTCTATGGAGATGAAAATGCTATCTAACTAAGAGCAGTCCGTACAGTACAGAGGGTGAGCTGAAAATGGCGTTCACAGGGCAATACAGTGAAATATATATAACATGGTCATTTATCATCTCATCACCTCAGTTATGACATTTTTGACACTTCTCTGTGCTCTGCACTGATTGGATGGGGCCAAAAGTGCAGAAAGGTGATTGGATGGGGCCAAAAGTGTAGAAAGGTGATTGGATGGAGCCAAAAGAGAATAAAGGTGATTGGATGGGGCCAAAAGTGCAGAAAGGTGATTGGATGGAGCCAAAAGTGCAGAAAGGTGATTGGATGGGGCCAAAAGTGCAGGAAGGTGATTGGATGGGGCCAAAAGTGCAGGAAGGTGATTGGATGGAGCCAAAAGTGCAGAAAGGTGATTGGATGGTGCCAAAAGTGCAGAAAGGTGATTGGATGGGGCCAAAAGTGCAGAAAGGTGATTGGATGGCGCCAAAAGTGCAGAAAGGTGATTGGATGGAGCCAAAAGTGCAGAAAGGTGATTGGATGGGGCCAAAAGTGCAGAAAGCAGCTAAAAATGAAACTGAAAATGGCGCGTCAAACTAGAACTAGAGCTTTACTCGAACGAACGGTAAAATGTTCGGTTCTAGTTCTAAAAATTCGAGTGGTTCTACTAGAACAGGTCAACCAACACTAGTCAAGAATTTCACTGTGGGCTATAGAGGGACGCCTCACCGCCACAGTGTAGTAACCCAGGTATATCTCTGTCTTCACTGGTCCCTTCTCCCAGCTGATGATACTGATAGATGAAGCTGATAAGATGCCTGGTGAAGCTTGGACCTGTATATGGGGGCTCCCGTGCACGGTGTGGATCTCAGGATTATCTCTCTATCTTCGCTGGTCAGTGTTACCAGTTGATGCCAATAGATGATGCTTATAAGATGCCTGATGAAGCTTTGACCCATATATTGATGTCATGTAAATATTTGTAATCCATATTATGCGTGCTTTGCCTTTGTAACCAATATTATACGTGCCTTGCCTTTATAATCTATATTATGCAAAAGTATATGCAATATCACACTATCTTCTTGTAGTTTTATGTAATCATTGAGTTACTCATATAATAAAGTAAATAAAGCATTGGATGTTGCCTTCATTAAAGCCATACAGGACCCCTTAAAATAGTTGGCAAAACAAATATTAAACATGATTTATTATACCAGAATTAAGTTCTCTATCAAAAATGTATATGTGCTTGTGTATTTTGTGTGTTGTATTTGTGTTTTTATATTAATGCATTAATATTCTTCTGTAAGCAAACCCTCTATACTCTCCCCAAAAACATGCAGAAGTAGGATCAATTAATGGGTCAAAAGTAATAGGAAACGACACCCTTCTTGCATTCGTATTAGGGGAGGGTTAGAGTGTTTCAAGCTAGCACAACGATTTAGATGTAATATTGAAACGCTTCTGTGCGATTGCCTGTACTGTTTACTAACTTTTATGGATCTATAGAAATAAATAATACTATTTAACGAACATTTTATCTAACCTGAATTACCTTGCATTTGTTTGCCAGATTACTGCTTGCTTTAAATTTATTGTATAATCGGGAGGAGTTAACCGGCTAGTCCGTGAACCACTACTTTGCTATATATATAAGGCTCTCCTGTTAGTAGTTGTGGTTCCACCAGACTTGATGATAGAAAGGGAGTTATTCCCTCTTTCAGAAGCAAAAAGGGTTAAATGATGAGGATAGAGATCAGGTTTTTAAATAGTGTGTATAGAGGTTAAGAGTTAGATATAATAAAAGTTACGTTTTAGTGTTTAATAGATAAAGAACTGATAGAGTTTAAGTTTGCCTATGGCAAAATAGTAAATTTTAGTTTATCCCAAAAATCCCCTCTTTGTTCCCGGGGGTTTCGAGATTCCCAATTTTTTTGGGAGATTATGGGGACCAGTTTGGATTCAAAACCCCTTAGGGGCTTCATCTAGGGGTGTATTTTTGCATTTTGGGGGGCACAGGTGTTCCCCTAGTTCTTTTTTACTTGGGGGCCCTGAGGGGGAAAAAATGCATTTTCCACCCCAAAGTTTTTTTTTGGGCTTTTAAATTTTTCAAACGGGTTTGCCCGGGTGCAGGTTTTTTAAAAAGACGGAGAAACTTTATTTTGGGGGTCGGGGAAAAATTGAAATTGGGAATAAATTTTAACAGTAAATTTTTACGTTTTATTACTTTTACACAATTTGAAATTGAGTTTTATTTAAAAAAAAAAGCATTTTTTTTGTCCTATTCTGAAAAGCCTTTTAAATTTTTTTATTTTTCTGTTTGCTTTTGGGGTGATTATTGGGGGTTTTTTCTTTCGGGGGTGGTTGACTTTTTTTTTATAAACCCCCTTTTAGGGTTCATTTGGATGCTTTCATCACTTTTTAAAATTTAAGGGTTTTTTTTTGGAGAATTTTGAAAAATCCCCGTTGTGTTTTCAAAATTTTTTTTTTAAAAAGCGGTCACCATGCGGGATAAAAGGCAACCCAGCTTTACTCAGGGGGGTTATGCGATTATACCCATACCAAATTTTTTTTAAATTTTTTTTTTGGGTTTTTTTCGGGGCCCGCCCTTTTTCCCCCAATAAAAACACTTTTATTCAAACAGGTTGGAAAAAACCCCGTTTTTGCATCGCCAGAGGGGAGAAACCTAACTTTTTTATTTTTATGTGTAGGGGCCTGTGGGTTGGGGGGGTTTTTTTTTTTGAGGGATGAGTTTATGTTTTTAATGGTATTTATTTTTTTGGGATGACAAGGTTTTTTTTAAAACTTTTAAATCTTTTTTTTGGGAAAACACTCCAATCTTAGAAATATTTAAATTTTGTTTTATTTTTTTTTTAAAAGAAAAGTATCTGTGAAAAATTTTATTTATTTTCCCCCGGGTTTGAGACGATTATTCGGGTACCCCAAAAAATATATTTTTTTTTTTTGGAAGCACTTTTTTTTTTTAAGGGTTTTTTTGTGTAAAAAAAATATTTTTTTGCATCACTGTCTTTTTGATAAAATTTTTTTTTTTTTTTCCACATTCAGGGCTTTTGGGAAACCAAACTTTTTTTTTGTTGGGGGGAACTGAGGGTTTTTTTTGGGACCATTTGGTGTTTTTTTTGAGTGTTTGATCGCTTTTTATTCCATTTTTTTGTGCAGCGAGACAAACAAAAATCGCAATTCTGTTTTTTTTTTTTTAAGGCGTTCACTGGGCAGGTAAATTAACGCAACAGATTTATAGGGCAAAGGGCCCTTACGGGAATTTGCAGCGATACCAAAAAATTATTACTTTATTTATTTTTTTTTTTTTTGGGCGATTGCCCTTTTTGAAGGGAAAAGGGGGGTGAAAACCGGGGGGGTTTTTTTTTTTATTTTTCATTTTGTTTGGGTTCTTTTTTTCACTTTTCCCCTAGGGGATTTTTTCAGCACTTCCAATATGGGTTTAAAAGGGGGACCAGGCAAAAGCATTTTGGGTGTATACTGGTCTCCTTGCGACTGTCCAAACATGATAATCGGAAGAGAAGGTTTAAAACAAACCCCCCCCAGCCAGAGGCCCTTTCTCCCGCCGGGTGGTTTGTTGGCCCTGAGGCCACGGGGAATATTAAAAGGTTCCCATGTCCCCGATCCTTAAACTTGGGCGTTTCCCCCAATACGTCAGTTTTGCAGGAACCCCCTTCCCCAAACCCAAAAACGGGCAAAAGCGGGAAGGGGTTAAAACAAGACACTGATGCAAGCTTCTTTTCTTTTTCAACCCTTTTTTATTTTCTGTTTTTTGGGTTACTTTAATGGGAAATGGTCTAAAATTTTTGATTTTTGGGGGCAGCCCTTTCTTGCAGCCTTTTAACAGGGAGTCAGAGGGGGGATACTTTCAGGTTTTTCATGGCCCTTTGGAGCCTTAAAAACTGACCCCAGGCCCCCTTTGTCCCCCTATAGGAGAGTTTTCAAAACATGCTTTTTGAACCCGGGGAAAAAGTTGTGGCAGGGGAAAAGGAGAGGGTGAACTTGTGAAAATTGGGATCCCGTGTTTTCTTTTTCTCCTTGGAAATTTCTTTCGGGGTACTGATCAAAAGTGATTCGGAAAGCTTTCTTAAGAACGGGAGTGTCAGACTAATTTTTAGGGGCTAGTTGGGGTCAAAGTGAAAAAAGCAGGGAATTTAAAATTTTTTTTTTAAATTTTTGAAAAATTTATATGGAAAAAATTTAAAAGCAAATAAAACCCAAAAAATTGTAAAAAATATTTGGGGGTTTTAAAACTTTAAAAAAATAAGTATCAGGGTTTATTTTCCACAGCTCCGGGCAGAGATGTGAGCATTGGGCCCTGGGCCCAACCGCGCGCGGTGTCCTCCCGTGTTCCCAAACTTATTCACCTTGTCCCCCCCTTTCTGTGCGTGCTTCTGTTCCCGGGGGAGCAGTCCCCCGCGGGCAGATACAAGTTGGCCCTTTCCCTTTCCCCCCCCGCCCTTGGGCTTTTCCAAATGTTTCAACGGGGGGCCAGGGGCCCTTTCCCAAGGGGGGGGCGAGGCGGGGCGGGTTTGCCCGGGGGCGCCCAGGATTCCACTTTACCTGAGAAAGGGGCCCCCCGGGGCCCAGCTGCCCAGAGAAAGGGCCCCCCGGTCTGCACGGGCCCGTTTTATAAACAAGGCCGTACAGAGTCATCAGCGTTCAAAGTACCCCTTTTGCCGCAAAAGGTTTCAGGGGGAGGCGGGGCATTGTGTTGGGTCCCGGGACTTCTCCCCTTTTATGTATCAGCAATTGGGAGGGGGGGCACGGCTTTCCCCCGCACCCCCGCAACACTGGGTTTTGGGGGTTCGGGCGGGGGAGCTCTGCCAGCCGCGAAGGCTCCTGGGGCTGCGTTTTCAGCGTAATGACATTTTATGGTACAGGGGGGATTTTTCTGGCTCAGGGGGCAAACTACGGCTACAGAGGGGAAAACTACTGGCTATGGGGGGCATCTACTTGGGTCAAAAGGGGCATTACTTTCCCACAAAGGGGGGTTTACTAAACTACAGAGGGGCAAACTACTGGCTACAAGGGGGGCATTCTCTGGTACGAGGGCATCTATGGGGTACAGGGGGTTTTTGGGCCCCCTACTGGCTAAAGAGGGGCATTTACTACTGGCTAAAAAGGGGGGGGTCTACTGGTTTAAAAAGGGGCATCTACTGGCTACAGGGGGGCATCTACTGGGAAAAGGAAAGGGGGGATCTCTGGCTTTCAAAAGGGGCAAACTAAATGGCCCATGGGGGGGGTTACTGGCAACAAGGGACAAACTACGGTACAAGGGGGGTATCTTTCTTGCTAAAAAAGGGGGATCTTCTGGCTACAAGGGGGCATCTACTTTGGGTACAAGGGGCATCTACTGGTACAGGGGGGGCAAACTACTGGTAAAGAGGGGCATCTTTCTGGGTACAGGGGGGGGCCAAACCCCATGGCTAAAGAGGGGCCCCTATGGTACAGGGGGGGGATCTACTGGGTTTCAGAAAGGGGGAATTTGGCTACAAAGGGTTTCATCTAATGGTATGGGGGGGATTTAAATGGCTACAAGGGGAAAATCTACTGGGCCCAAAGGGGGCATCTATGGTACAGGGGCTTTTTTGGCTTCAGGGGGCATCACTGTTTCAAAGGGGGGGAAGTACTTTGGCTACAGAGGGAAAGATGGCTACAAAGGGGGCCTTTTAAAATGGGCCAATTTTGGGGGGCCTACGGGGTTCCCAAAGGGGGCCCCTCTACTGGCTACAGGGGCAAAGTGCGGTACAAGGGGGGGTTTTACTTTCTTTAAAAAGGGGGTTTTCCCTGGCTACAAGGGGGGATCACCGGGGTATAGTGGGGCGACAAATTGGCTATGGGGGGCAAAACTACTGGTATGGGGGGGGATCTATTCTACAGGGGGATCTACTGGGTACCCGAGGAATCTACTGGGACAGGGGGGCATCTACTGGGTACACGGGGGCCCCTGTATGGCTACAAAAAGGGTAATTTTTCTGGCTACAAGGGGCATCTACTGGCTACTTTGGGGGTCAACTGGCTAAAAAGGGGGGATTATGACTACAAAGGGGGGAAATCTGGGACACAAAAGGGGGGATCTACTGGCTACAAGGGGGGGCTACTGGCTACAGGGGCAATTTCGGGCTACAAGGGGGCCCTTCTTCTTTGGTAGAAAGGGGGGATTAGGGGTACAGGGGCATCTTAATGGATACAGGGCATTACTGGGGTACAGGGGCATTTAGGGGTTAAAAGAGGGCATTATGGTTTCGAGGGGGAAAATACTGGCTACAGGGGGGGGCATCACCCCCGGTACAGGGGGCCAATACCTTCTTCCCATCACTTGGGGTTCAAAGGGGGCCCTCTACGCCTTTCAGATTGGGCAACCCGGGTTAAGGGGGCATCTACTTGGGTAAAGGGGGCATCAAATGGGTAAAAGGGGATCTACTGGCTTCAAAGGGGGGGATCTACCCGGCTATAGGGGCGTCTATTGGGTACAAGGGGGGATCACCCCGGGGTTTCGGGGGGGTTTACCTGGCTAGAAAGGGCAAACTATTTCTGATTTAAAATGAGGATTTTAAGATGTTTTGTTTTGTATATTCTACATGAAGAGTCGAGGGCCCCGGGGGGGGAAGACGGGCTTGGATTTGAGGGCAGATGAAGAAGAAGGGAAAAAAAGGGTAACAGGGTCTTCAGAGACGTTCCTGAAAATGCCCGGATTAACTTTTTCGTAATAATTTTATGTCGCAGAGGGCCGTGTACAACTGGCATCCACCACCTTAAAGGCACTGTATGGGGGTAATAAAGGTTGCAAAAGTTTTTAATTTTGGGTTTTTATTCTTTAATTATATGTTGTATTTTTTCCCCGTCCCCTATGTGGGGATATGTGGTCATGGGGTGTGGGGGGTATTTTAGGGCATATTTTCTGGGGATTAGTGGTCATGGGTGTGGGGGTTTTTCCCGGGTTTCTATTGCTGGGAAAATGTTGGGCCTTGGGGTGGAGGGATTATTTCCGGGCACTGGTGGGGGGTGGGTATTGGTCATGGTTTTTAGTTGGTATTGGGCAAATTTAAATAAGTGGTGGTGTTTTGTGGTATTTTTGTGGGGTATTCGGTACTATGTGCTGGGATATGGGGGGGCTTGTAGGGGAAATTTGGGCCATTAGCCTGGTTCTTTGGGTTGGGGGTTTGCGGGGTTATTTGGGGAAAATGTGTGACTTTTATTTTGCAGTTTTTTTTACATGCACATTGTGGTTTGAAGTTGTTTGGGATATTTTAAAATTTGGTTTTTGGTGAAAGGGACTGTGTTTCCCGTTGGCGAATTTGTTTTCGTGGGGGGGGGGGGTGAAATTTTTTTTGCCCCGAGTTTCAATTTTTTAAAATTGGAACGGGCCCCGACGGGGCACCCTTTTAAAAGGCGTTGTTGTGGCATGCTCTGGGGATTTATAGGGACCGTGTCCCAATTAAAATGTTCCCTGATGTGCTTTGGGTAATTAATAACTTCCGCCCTTTGCTCCTGGTCAGTTTCAGTTCGTTGGTGTTCATTCTGAAGTTGATCCCTGTTTTCTGAAAATTTGCCCTTTCCGAATTAACCCTTTTAGTTACCAGTGTTGGGGTTTTGTTGGGGTTAACCCCGCGCCCATCCAGGGTAAACCCCGTTCTCCCCTGTTTTCCGAGTTGGGGACCCGTCTTTTACGGCCCTGTTTTTTTTTTTTTTATCTGCTTTCTGTAAACCCAAATCTGCTACCGCCCCCGGGCTCTGCTACCTGTCTTTTGGTACACTTCTGTGACCCCCCCCCCATTACCGGGAATTTACCTGCCCCGCACTTCGGGTCCACCGGTTTTCAAGTTAATTTCCATCTGCACTTCGGTGGCCCTGAGGGTGCCTACCCCGTTTTCCCCTTTTTGGGTTAAAAAGGACCTTTTTTTAGAAAAAAACCCCCTTAACCCCCCCAGGGGTTAAACAAAAAAGTAATTTTTTTATTTTTTTATGACACATTCCCTTTTAAAAATGAGGTTTTTTGGTGAAAAAGGGTTTCAGTTTTATTAGAAACTTTAAATTAAATTTAATCCCATATATTTCAAGACATTTTTTGGAATTTTGCAAAAAAGGGAAATTTTTTTAAAAAAAAAAAGGTTTTGGGGAACGTCCATTGGGTTTTTTTTTTTCCCAGCAAACAATGGGCAAAAACCACTTTCCCATTTAAAAAAACTCCCCAAATTTTTTCCATTTTTCTTCTCTGTTTTAATGCAATGACTTTACCTTTTCCCGTGGGAAAACCCTTCTTGCTCTTTTGGGTTTGGGAATTTGGATTCATTTTTATTCCGAGGTTTTGGGTTTTTTACTTTTGGTTTAAAAGGGGTACAAGGGAAAAATTTTAAGGACAGATATCACATGTCAGGGCAACAGAGCTGTCAAACCAAATTGGGACCATATGGGATCTTTTTGATTGGGCAAACATCAAAAAAATGGGGATTTTTAAAAAAAAGGGTTTTTTTAGGGGTTTCCCCCAAAATAAATTTTAAAATTTCATGTTAAATGGTGCCTTACAAAATCAAACACAAAGCCACACTTTAAATCCCCTTCCTTTTTTTTTTTCCCTTTCCCCTGGTTCCCCTTTGGGTTTCTGTTTTTCCTTCTGGGTTTTTTTTCCAAGGGGCGTACCAACCCGCAATGGGCCCCCCCGATTTGCCCTTTCCAGGTGCTTTGCTGAAGGAAAATTTTTTGGCTTGGGTCATTTACAACCTGCCCTTGGGCAGCCACCACCATCAAACCTTTTGTTAGGGAGCGGGGGTTGTGGGGATGTTTAAAACCCTGGGTGCTACTGACTGGAACCCCAATTTTTTTAGCCACTAATCCAAGTTCTGTTTGTGATCCAATGACAGCCTAGTTGGAGTATGGAGGCCTAGTTGTGATAAATACTATCCTGCCTTTAATAAATTTAAATTTTTATTTTATTATTTTTTATTTTAGGGGCCTCGGGTTTTCCCGGGCCTGGCATCCCAGGGTTTTTGCATAAATGACATTGGTAAACAAGTCAAAGGTGGGCAATTTAACCCAAATAGCAATTGGGGACATTTGGAGATAGAGCCCCCGGCCCCTGAGGGCCCTTTCAGTCTCAGGGGAAGAGGGAAGAGACCCGGAGGTGAGGGGCGGGAAAGTTTGTGGGGTGGAGGTTTTTTGGAAAGGGGTTATTTTTTGGTTATAGGGTTTTCCCGAAGATGGTTTTTTCAGGGTTAATTTTGAGGCTGGGGGAAAACCGGGGGAAGGGCTAATGTGTTTTGGGGGAGTGAGTTTTCCCGGGGGTTGGGGATTTTAATTCAGGAAAGTCTTGGAGAAAGGGGGTTTTTTGGGGAGGAGCTTTATAAGAGGAGAGGCAGAGTAGAATGTTTCCCGTAGGAGGGGGAGATTTTTTTTTTTTTTTTTTTTTTTTTTTTTTTTTTTGTTGGGGGAGATTTTGGAGATTTTTAAGGGAGGGGATGTATTGGGGGAGAGAGGTTATGGAAAGGGCCGTTAGGAAAATTCAAAGGTTCTAGGCTTGAACTGGATTCGTTGGCAATGGGGAAACCCGTTAAGGGGTTGGCCCGAGGGAGAGGCCGGGGGTTTGCGGGGGGAGAGGGGGTGGATAAGGGCGGGCAGAAAAGTTAAGGATGGTTTGGAGGGGGGCGAGGGTGTAGACGGGAGGCCACTGAAAAGTATGCTGCAGTAGTCTGGGGGGGAGATGATGAGGGCTGGCCCAGTTTTTGTGTTTCAAAAATTTTGGAATGAGGGATTTGGGGGATATTTTTTTGGGGGGGCGGGAGAGGGTGAGGATTGAATGTGTGGTTTGGGGAACAGAGAGAAGCAAAGGTAAAACCCCAAAGGGGCGGGCTTATGGGACCGTAGAGTGTAGAGCCTTTTCTGTGATAGGAGATGAGGGGGAGGGTACAATGGGGTGGGGGGAAGATGAAAATTCGGTTTTCTTTTTGTTCAGTTTTAGGAGAGGGAGGGGAAAGGGGGATATGAACGATAGAAAGGGCTGGGTCGGAAGAGGAGGGACATTGGGCGGGGATAAAAGCGGGTGTTGTCCGCATAAGGTTTGGGATTGAAAGCCATGGATGTATGTGTAACGCTAGTCAAAATAAATGCTATTGGCCAAATTTATATGAATTATTTTTATTTTTTATCAAAATTTTTTAATTAGGCTGATGGTGCAAAGTTTGACCCTTTTTTTTGTTTTTAATTTATCAATGTTTGTTTTTTTTTTAGTCCCAAAGATGAAGCCTATTAAAAACAGTTACTTAAAGTTTTTCTTTTGCATGTCCTTGTGTATTCAAAAAAGTTATTTACACCCCGTCATGTCCCTTGGGTATCAAAATGTGAATTGCGACTTTCTTATTATTGTATGTTTTTGGCTGGTGGTCATCAGTCTGCGAGGTGTCTTTGTCTATCTAACTTTGAACATTGGGGCTGGCTACCCCATGATGGAGGGCGAGATACACAAACAACACCATGGTTTGACAAAAGATTATTTCGAATAGCTGACTCTAATAGGACTATAGATCTCCTTAAGACTATTACGTTTCCCAAACATTAAAGATGCTTTCAATTAACAGATACCAGTAGCTTTATACCACTACGATTAAACATTTTATGCAATAACTTACGCTCGTCACAGTCTTAAGCAAAAAGATTTGAAGTTGTGTCGGTTAAGTCGTACACAAAAGGGGGACTTATATCAGATATAAATGGTATATTAATGCTACCCGAACCCAAATGAGCCAGTAAGCATAATTTATATGGACATTTGGAAAAGTACTTAGTAGGGAAGAATATCTATGGAGGTATGGAAAACGATTTGGGATCGAGCTGCTAGGACCTCACTATGTAATATACAGAAGGAAAAGATATATAAAATAATGATGCTATGGTATCACACGCCTGCGTTATTGCATAAGTTGAACCCCAGAATACCGGACATATGCTGGAGATGTGGAGCTTCAGATGCACACATTTATCATATTTTCTGGACCTGTCCGCTTATACAGTGCTTTTGGCCTCAAACATGTACCATGCTTAAAGAAGTGACTGGACTTCACATCCCTAGGGATCCGCTATTCTGTCTATTCAATATCTTGCCCGAACAAGTTAATAAGACATTGTTGAGCTTAGCAATCCACATGCTGACAGCAGCTAAATGCTCGATCTCAACTCATTGGAAACAGATTAACCCTCCGACTATACAAGATGTATGCGGCCAAATTAAATATGTCAGGAGTATGGAACACCTTACAGCCCTCTTACACAACTCTTTAGAGAGATTTGAGAAAGTATGGCATTGTTGGTATGAATACCTAATAACCAAAGGCCTGTAAAGTGGTATTTATCTACAATAGACCCGAAACCTTTTTTCTGCTGTCACTATATGGTTTCACTGATGCAGTTATTCTTTCCCCTTCCTTATGTGTCCAGTCTTGTCTTTCCTTTTGAAATTGTTCTATGATGCCTTACAACTAGTGTTGAGCGATTACGTTGGCTATCGACATCGGCGATAGTCGATAGTCGGCCACCATCGATAAGGTTTTTCGATAGTCGATAGTCGATTTCTCCGAGACCATAAAGTCTATGGGAGAGCACAACCACCTTCATCTTCACACCAAACGGGTGGGAGGAAGCTGGAATTAACGCCACAACAGTCAAATGGATACTGCTAACATCTTTGGCACAACCACTTAGGCTATAAAAGCCACAGAAAAAAAGTCAACACCATTCACATCCTGTCTTGTACCACAGCATAACCCTTAAACCTGGCAGCACCCACAAATTAAAAAGTGCCCAAAAGGCAGTCATTATTTTAACCATCATTTACTTGAAACTGACATTGAAATATCCCTGTCTGGAACGCAGAATGACCTAAAAACCTGCATGACCACAGATTAAAAGTGCCGGAAGAACGTAGTCTTAGAACCACCTTTTTAGTTGACTGGACATGACAAAGTGTCCTGGACCGCAGCATGACCTTAATCCGGTCTGACCACAGTTAAAAAAGTGTCGGAAAAGGAGTCTTTAACCACTATTTTAGTTGGAAACTGGACATTGACTATACCGTCCTGGGCCACTGCGATGACCAAGGGCGGAGTTACCGTGGGTGCGGGGAGAGCCCAGGCTGGCGTCGCGTCATCTATTAACAGCAGTTAAAATGCCCTGATGATGCAGCAACGAAAACTGTCATGCTGAAAGCAGAGGCGGAGCGGAAGTGTGAGAACTCCAGCCTTCCTCAGTACACAGCCAAGAACCTGGGTAGAGCTTGCCCATCCGTAGGAGTGCGGTCCTATTGAGCTTCACTTGGAAATTACTGGTGGTTAAACGCTCCTGTTCGCCCAGGTGCCCTTTTTCTTGCATTCTTTTTCTCATTTTACTCAACGTGCTGGAGGTAATGGCTCTGTACTTTGTTCTCTGTCCGTGCTCCATACTCCATGCCCTCTGAATATCCTACATCTGGTCAAGTTTTCCTGTACCTCCCTTGTTACAATTCAGAGGAATTTTTTTAACAGCTTTTTGTACATGCAAGTTTTTTAGTAGTTTAATTCTAGAAAAACACATTTTTAAAATAGGATGGAATCCCACATGTCTTTGTTTCTCTTTTTTTATTTATATTAAATGTGTTGTCTTCAATACAGGATTGATTGCTTTGTTAAAGGTCTTGCAAAAAAACAAGTTCATTTTGCAATATGTGTCCATTACAGTGTTCCTACCTAATTCCTGTGTCTGACAAGCACATTCACCTTGGCCATCTTGGCAATGTGAAGAACATATGTCTTTAGAACAACATTTTTTATAATAGGACCTGTAGTATTGACGCATGTCACAGCAACATGCCCCTAAAATTAAAACGATGACCCCATGAGCCACTTTGGACAATTGTGAGACAAATGTCTGTTAGAAACACATTTGTTATAATAGGACCTGTAGTATAGCTGATGTCACAGCAAAATGCCCAAAAATTCAAAACTTTGACCCTGAGGCCACGTTTGCAATTGTGAAGAAACAAATGTCTATTAGAAACAAATTTTTTAGAATAGGACCTGTAGTATTGCTGAATAAAAAAGTTCAAGCAGCATAACCAAAAAATTATATAAAATGACTTCTCAGCCACTGTTAAAAATTGGGGGAGAAAAATGCCACTTAAAAAGCCACATTTCTGTTCCAAAGGATCATAATTTATTGCTGAATCTCACGCAACATGGACCCCAAAAATGTATAATATGACTTCTCAGCACTGTTAAAAATTGTGAGGGAGAAATTCCACTTAAAAGCCACATTCTGTCCAAAGGGACCATAATTATTGCTGTATTCTACAGCAACATGACCCCAAGAAAAATTATAAATATGGACATCTCAGCCCCTGTTAAAAATGTGAGGTACATGACCCAAAAACCATGACAATCGCGAAAAATTCTATAAAGCTGGAAGTGAGTGAATGGATATGGTGTTGTCATGAAACCTTGGTGTCTTTTACAGTTCCTCACAAGCAAAAACAGCAAAATGAACTGTGGGAACTGAGAATAAAAATTGCAGTAAGAATGATCATTTTAAAAATAGTTTTTCAAGAGGACATTTCTGTTTGGAGAGGAATGTGAAGTAGACAGCAACTAATCGCTGACCTCGGCAATTGGGGCCACAGCCATCATCAGAGATTCATGCCTGATTCATCTTGATGGAAAGTTCTAACGATTCCTCATTATCTTTGGAAAGCGGGATGCGTTTGTCTGTAATTGACCTCCTCAGTGTGCTGAAGGTCGTCAGATATGACGCTGGCTGCTGGCAGGACAACACCTCTATGGCGTGGCGAGCCAGCTCGGGGCCATTCGTCCATTTTGGATACAGAAGTCTATTGGGTCGGAACACATACAAAAACAATCGTTGTTGAGACGCAGATAGTTGTGCACATGATCTTAGTGGTCTCTGGGTGTTGTATGTGTGCCCCTGATTGCATGCGTTGGTGAGTGGGGGTAAATAAAGATTGCAGAGGTCCACCCATTAGCTTCTGCCACCTTGCCTGCTGCTTGCTGCCGCTTACGGCTTACTTGGCACTCTATGCTGTCACGTTCGCTGCGTGGTTCCACCGAACATTGAAAGAACGTGAAGCAGAGGCAACAGATGTCTCCAGTTGATCAATCAGGCAGTCTCCATTTGCCTGCATTTTACTCTCTATTTGGGTGGGTGGAAGGTAAAGAGCTGAGTTTTGTTTTGTACCGGGGATCCAGGAGGGTGGGCACCCAGTAACTGTTGTTATTTTGATGGCCTTAATGCGAGAATCATGTTGGAGGAAATGGAGCATCCAAGCACTCATGTGAGAGATGGAGCCTTGATTTCCCAAGCCTCTGGGTCGAGGGGCACTAGCAAACTGATCTTCCTCAGTTTCTCCTCGCCTCAATTCGCGCCACTCTTTCAAAGGCAGGACGTCGGTAACATTGGTGTTAGGAATCTCTCCTCCTCTCCTCTGCTGCCTCCGGCACAGCTTCAACACAGCCCTGAACTTGCCTGAGATGATCACCCTGAGAGCTGATGCGCCACCTTGCACAAAGCTTGGACCCCGAACCACTGCCTAATGAAGACCGATGAAATTGGAAACGTCGGCCTTGTGGATTTTACGGAGAGAAAGGCTCCGTGTCCGCATTCTGTGTCTGTTCCTCCTCCTCCGTCTGGCGGGACCTGTTGTTTCAGAGTGTCCAACGATCGTTCCAGAACTAAGATCACCACAATGTCATGCAGAAAAGGGGCATTGTCCGCACGACCATTTTGGGGGCTGCTTCAAAACTGGCAAGGATGGTGCAGAGCTCTTTCACCTGCCTCCACTTTGGGTGGCTCAACCCCCCGAGGTCCGCACCGCTGCTTGTCAGCCATGTGTAAACTTCGTACTGCGTAATGGCATTGCGCTGCTCCCCACAATCGCTGGAGCATTGGAGGGTGGAATTCCAGCGTGTTGCCATGTCAAAAATGAGACGGTTGACGGGGAGGCCGAGCTGACGCTGCAACGCAGCCAGGCGGAACGAAGCAGGGTGCGAAGGGCGGAAGTGCGAACTCGGACCTCGAGCCTTCTTCAGCAGGCAGTCCAGACCCGGGTAGCTCTTGACATGACATGTGCCAGGCAAGGGATGTGCTCCAGCCTATCGTTCTTAAGGGCGGCCAGCAGATTTCGCCCGTTATCGCATACCACCTTGCCTGGCACAAGGTTCTTGTCACCCAGCCAGCGCTCGGTCTCGTTGCGGAGAGCCATCCACAGCTCCTGACCTGTGTGGGACGGTCTCCAAGACAGATTTCAAAACGGCTTGGTTTCTCTGGGCACGTGATGCCCCCAAAGGGACCTTGGGGAAAGAGCCCTGCACCATCCCTGCGGTTTTGAAGAGCGTGCGCCGAGCCTGAGAGCCCCGTCACCCCCAGAGACATCAACCCAGCTCACCCAGTGAGCTGTCAAAAGAGATATAGCGGCCTTGGCCGTGTTTTACTAGCCCAAATGTGTCGGTGGCAGATGGACTTTCCGGGCCACAGATGCAGACAACGCGCTTGAAATTTTAGATGACACGTGGCTGGCCAGGGCAGGGACGGCTTTTCTGGCAAAGAATGCCTGCTCGGCATCTGGTATTGGGGCAGGAAAGGGCCATGACGTGGGGGAAAACCCATCTTTTGTCCACCAGACGGAAAGGCAAATTTCTAAGGCCAAAAGCCTGGCAATGCCGACATTCGGGCTTTTGGCTTTGGGATGGTTTGGGTTAAAGTGTTTCTTCTGCTCCCAAACCTGGAAGACAGAAGGCTGGCTTAGACTGGCCGCTGTACGGCGGAAGGAAAAGGGGGTAGGATGGGTCTCTGGTGGTGCAGTGGTACTTGGGCGACGGTGGAGGCTGAAGGGGAAAGGCTGATCCCTGATCATGACTCTGAGAGACATGGACCAGCTGAGGAACGTTTGGTGGTGGCGGGGGAGGAAGAGGCGAGACAGAGGGTGTGACAGTGGTTGGGGGGCCCGGCGTCGGTCTAAACCTTTTTTGGCCAAGTTTCCCTCCATTTCAACTCATGCTTCGCTGCATGTGACTAGACATTTTTGGTGGTGGTTAACCATTTAAAAGGTTCTTGCCTCTACTTATGCGTATACGGCAAGGCGGCATATGACATCACTGGGTGAATCAGAGGCTTGCTAAAAGAAGGCCCAGGCTTGAGAGGTCCTGGACCTTTTTGACGGCGATAAGCGAGGAGCGGGGTTGGCGGTGGGCGGGGCTGGCGGAATCATTTCAGCGGACTTCTGCACCGCCCTCCCCCCTTTTTGTGGCGGACCCGTATTGACACTACCCCATCGTCTTCTTCCTCGTCCACTGATGAAGCGCTCGCAAGCAAATTCTGCGGAAAAAAAGACCACGATGGATCCGCAATGTCGTCATCAATCATCATCATCATCAACACAGGTGACTTGGTCGTCCTGCCCTTTCTGCATCCAAAGCTGTGGCTACAAGCAAGAGGGCCTGCAAGGCGTTGCCGCCCCGCCTGGGATTTTGCCGATTGACCGCTTCCTTCTCCTCCTCTGATGGCATCAGTAACTGGCGTCAGAGCAGACTAAATCATCCTCTTGATCTTTTAACATGCCTTCTGACCCCAACCGCATTTTGTCATCAAAGAGTCTTCAGACAATGGATTACCCCACAGTGGTGGGTACACGAGTTGACTTTTGGGGTGCTTCATTTTTGGGAAACGGATGCTGATGATGCTGATAAATGACATTTGTGGCCGTGACTGGGAGGACGAGGAGGTAAGACTGCGGGATGCAGGTTGCATTAACCACTGAAGGACAGATTGGCGACGCTGTTCACAGGCCTGACGGTCCTGCAACTGACGATCCGCTGGCATGCGTGTTGTCGCCAGCACTGGAAGGAGCACCTTCTCTCGTACCTCTACCTCCATGTGCTACCCCCCTCTTTGCTCGCATACCATCTGCATTCGCTCCATGTTCAGAAATATAAAAATTTGAGAAGGTAGGAATAGTTTTTGGAAAGTCTCTTATTAAAAAACGGCAAATCACAGCTATTCTTAAATCCCTCTAATCAAAACAAAATAGCTTGGATCAAATTTAACTGCAAGGTGTCTCTATCAACACATCTGGACTGGGCAAAAGTGCAAATCACTATAAAATTGCTGTTTTCAGATTTACGTGGATGCTGCATCAATGAACAAAGCTGTAGTGCGTCAAAGTCAAAAAACACGTATCTGTTATGTTTTCGTATAATACACGGTATTTTTTGCACCTTTCAATTCACCTGTGGGGACTATAAAATTGCTGTTTTAAGATTTACGTGCAAGCTGCGTCAATGAACAAAGCTGTAGTGCGCCAAAGTCAAAAAACACGTATCTGTTATGTATTCGTATAATACACGGTATATTTTGCAACCTTTTAATTCACATTTGGTGACTAAAAATTGCTGTTTAAAAATTTACGTGCAAGCTGCTCAATGAACAAAGCTGTAGTGCGCCAAAGTCAAAAAAACGTATCTGTTATGTTTTCGTATAGTTCACGGTATTTTTTGCGCCTTGCAATTCAGCTGTGGTGTCTATAAAATTGGTGTTTTTATATTTACGTGCAAGCTGCGTCAGTGATCAAAGCTGTAAATGCGCCAAAGTCAAAAAACACGTATCTGTTATGTATTCGTATAATACACGGTATTTTTTGCACCTTTCAATTCACCTGTGGTGACTATACTATCTCTGTTTTCAGATGTTCATGCATGCTTCGTCAATAAACAAAGCTGTAGTGCGCCAAAGTCAAAAAACACGTATCTGTTATGTTTCGTATAATACACGGTATTTTTTGCACCTTTCAATTCCCCCTGTGGTGACTATAAAATTGCTGTTTTCAGATTTACGTGCAAGCGCGTCAATGAACAAAGCTGTAGTGCGCCAAAGTCAAAAAACACTATCTGTTATGTATTCCCTAAATACACGGTATTTTTTGCACCTTTCAATTCACCTGTGGTGACTATAAAATTGCTGTTTTAAAAATTTTCGTGCAAGCTGCGTCAATGAACAAAGCTGTAAATGGGGCCAAAGTCAAAAAAAACGTATCTGTTATGTTTTCGTATAATACACGGGATTTTTGCGCCTTTCAATTCACCCCGTGGTGACTATAAAATTGCTGTTTTCAGATTTTACGTGCAAGCTGCGTCAAAGTAAAAAAGCTGTAGTGCGCCAAAGTCAAAAAACACGTATCTGTTATGTTTTCGTATAAATACACGGTAATTTTTTGCACCTTTCAATTTACCCGTGGTGACTATAAAATTGCTGTTTTCAGATTTAAGTGCAAGGTGGATATATGAAAAAAAGGTGGAAGGGTAAAATTGAAAATGAACACCTATCTGAAATGTATACTGATAATATAAAAGTGGGGTTTGCACCTAACACAGAACCTCCCGTTCTAGAAATGAATGTTTTATTCCAATATAAGTTCAGGCTGCCCAATATCCAGGAAATATTTTAAATAGCAAACTGTTAATAATAAAGATATTCCACTACAATGTCTACACTAAGTCTTGGTGAACTTTATCCAGTGTCCTTTATAGAGCTTGTCTGTGTTCGCCCGCGGGCCCGCCCTCCCCCCGCTCTACCTAACTACATAAAATCTTCCAATCTCTAATCTAACTAAATTGGAAGGATCACAGCTAATAGTAGAGGTTTCTCTGTGCAGAAATAGAATAATTTTGCTGAGCTGTTTGGCCACAGGCAGAGCGCAGGTCCTACTCCTATGAGACATTGAGAGACACTGAGGCTGAACAGGAAACGCTGTTCTATGTAAAACGAGGTCATGTGATTTTTCCAGCCAATCGCAACCATACACATCCCAGTTATGACGTTGCACACACATCTCACCCTGCTCTATTCTGTAATCTGATTTGCTGGCCGCCAAAATTACAGGAAGCGCCAATCTTAATAGATGATGCACAGATTTTAGCCTTAATTATCGCATGATCTAAAAATTTCGATCACCATAAAAACCTTGCCGATTTCAACTTTGTCGATAATAATCGCTCAACACTACTTACAACAGCCCACTGTTAGGGCTCTTTGTGTTATTTTGACGCTATGTAATCATCTACTTTTGAGCATGATGACACTTCTGTTAGGGATACCTTGATCAAGTCATGACTGCAGTATTAAATATTTGAAGAAGAGGGATCAATAAGCAGTGGAGAGCTCATATTCGTATCTATTGTTACAAGGCAAACAAGATTGAGTGCATCATAGGGTTCAGATGTGGCACTCTGTTGACCAGTCATGGGTGGGGGGGAACAGGGACAGTATCTTGCCTAACAAGAGAAAACCTGAACAACTTAATTCGCTAAAAAGAAGCTGGATCAAAATCTGTGTCATCCATTGCCAAAACTGAAAAAAGATTATAACAAAACCAAGGGGAAGGGGTGCCAGTCAGTCGTAGCGGTCCGCCGATGTGTCATATATCGTCAGGTTGACCGCAGATCTGATTTATTGAGCGGAGAAATAGTCCGCAGTCTTGCAGGTGAGCCAATCCCCCCAGGTCCTGAAAAAGGCCTCTGAATCCCTAAGTGACTTGCTCCGAATTTCTTCTCAGCCACATATTTTATGGATTTCCCTAAACATGTCCGTAATCGAAGGGCTAGCTGAGAGCGCTAAAGTCTGGGAATCACCATCTTGGCAGCGTTTAGCAGAGCTGTAACTAGATGGCTTTTTGCGGAGTGAGCAGGGCACTGGACTGCAAATAGAAGCAGAACCGACGGATCATTGTCCAGGCTCTCCCCATTTATCCGACGAATAACGTCGATAACTCTAAGCCAGAAAGGCTGTAAGACCGGCATTGCCACCAGATGTGTAGCATCGTCCCCTCTGCTGAGTTGCACCGCCAGCATTGGCTGGAAACAGTGGGAAACAGAGTGTGCAGAAGTGTCGGAACTCTATACCAACTTGTAACTATTTTGTAGTTCATCTCCTGCACTCTCACTGAGACCGACAACTTGTGAGTCAGTGTGAATATCCTACCCCACTCCTCGTCAGAAAAATCTCTAGAGAGTTCTCTCTCCCATGCCCTTTGGAATGCCAGCTTGACAGGGTTCCCAACATTCATCAGAAGTCCATGAGTCCTTGAGAGCAAGTGCCTATTATGTGTTTTCTGCAGACACCAGCTCTCAAAGATAGAAACCCTTCTAGAGAAAAAGAAAACTGGGTTATACGTAGAGCAAATGCTACACAGCTGATAATAAACTTTATACACAGAAAAATGGAGCCATATCTCTGAAAAAGTACCAAAATTTTATTTAATTTAAACAACACTTAAACACAATTGACAAACATATATAGGAGGATATCTACAAAAAAGAGGGGACAAAACTGCTCAAAAATAGGAGTGATGTTATTAGTAACGCAGTTATAGATATATGGATATATAGATATGATATGGCTTAGAAAGTTTTAATCATCATTACAGTACTATAACAGACCCGTGTCCATTCCCACATCAATCCATAATTAGTATCCTTATCTAACTCTATCCTCCCAAAACATTGCAGCAGGCAATATATCCAAAACTACCCCACAAAAAGTGAGTCTGGGCAACAGACAGTGCAAGGTAAACAAAGACCCTATGCAGCCCGACAACCAAAGAGTATTTACCCATCAGATAAGGAGGGTACAGGGGTACAAATGCCGCTCGTGCCCACGTTCTAACGCGTTTCGCCAATAGGCTTCCTCAAAGGACTAAGGTTAGATGTCCAGATGACTGATTATATATCAATGTGACTAATTACCTCACGTCTCTTAGCCCATAGCAAGCGTGCATTATCAGCACCCGCGTCGTACATCGGAGCCGAGTCCTGCCCTCCCCCGGCTGTCCGGCTGTATAGTGCATGACGCGGAATGCGCATTTCCGGTCATGTGCAAAGCCAAAATCAGGACGCCGGAGCGAGTGCCGGAAGTCGGGTCCGTGAACGGCGCATGCGCACAGCACCCGCTGAGCTCAATCAACCATGCCCGACTTGACATCAAAGAAGAGGAAAGAAAATCTCACCCAAATAGTCAGTGTATGAAAAAGAATAACAAAGAATAAATAATAATTGAATCTCAAGTGAGTATAGTGAAAACAATTATTATTAATAAAGGTGAAAAATATAGTGACTACTACTCTACCACATAAGTGTACTCAACTAAAAAGCTTACTAAAAAGTGTGATAAAGTGAAAAGTGTACAATGAATAATGTATATATATAACAAAATTGTGTATGATTAGTGATAAAACCCCACGTTATACATAAATTGTGATAACACACAATAAAAACATAATAAACAAAAATACCATAAAAACGCAAATAACAGAAGTGTGAGGGGGAACAAAAAAAAAAAAGGTTATCTTTTTTATTATTATTCAATTTTCTTTCTTCTTTTGCGTTGATGGTCACTCTTTTGACAAAGATGTTTCACTGACAGATGTTAATAGTCCACACAATCAGGAACTCGGCCTGGTTAGTAATCATAGGTAAATTCACACCTAAAGATAAATTCACAAATTAGTAAAACTAATAAAAACAAAGACATCATCACAAGACAAAAAAAACCAATAAGATTAAAAACAGAAAATGGAGAGATCAGAGGAAGGATGCAAAACCCAACTTTTCATTTAGACCAGTAGGACACATAGTATTGAGGCGGACTATCCACCTACATTCTTTTTGCTCTAACATTTTTTGATATTACCACCGCGGATACCGCAGTGTACTCTGTCAATCCCTATTACTCGAAAAGAGGCCGGGTTAGAGTCATGAAATTGAACAAAATGTCTCGGGATAGTTTTTAATGTGGAGATATCTTGGCAATTTTTTGCAGCCATAATATCTCTCACATGTTCCCTTGTCCTGATACGTAATTCTCGCGTCGTTAGCACAACATATGATTTAGGGCATCCACAAGTTGCAAGATATATCACGTTTGTTGTGCTGCATGAAATATAGCTCAAAATCTTAAAGTCCCGTTGCACCGATATGGATGAAAAAGTAGTGGCATGTGTCATATTCTGATATGCCAGACAGTCACCACATGGATAAAAACCTACCCTTGGGGTAGTAACCCCAAATGGATTCTTTTTCTCAGGAATATAGTGGCTTCTGACTAACAAGTCTTTCAAATTCTGACATCTCCTAGCTGTCATTTTTGGGGCACCAGACAGAACATCTTTGAAGCATGGTTCTGTCCGGAGGATTGACCAATGCTTCATGAGAATTTGTCTCATAGCAGACCACTGGGTATTATATGTAGAAATAAATCTAACATTTTTATCAGTGGATCTCTTTACGGTGTTTTTCAACAATTCTCTCGGGGTCTTTTTAGCTCTTAAATACCCTTTATTGATTTCTACATATAATACCCAGTGGAGATGTACGTGCCACTACTATAATATTGAAAATCTCTGATTTATTCACATTAATTTTGAAGCCGGAGCATTATCGAAATATCTGAAGCTGACGCATTAGGTTGTCCAAGTCTTTTTCTGGGTGCTCCATAAAGAAAATCACGTCATCTGCAAACAGGGCCAGTTTGAGTTCATAATTTTTAATTTTAATCCCTTCAAATGTGTTTGAGGAGGAAAGAAAGTGAACCAGGGGTTCAATGGCCAGATTGAACAAAAAGGGTGGTAGGGGGCATCCCTGCCTAGTGCCTCGTGTCAGGGGAAACGGTGCAGACAAAAAACCAGGTAAACATATTTTGGCTTCTTGCTTGTGGTATAGAGAGGATAAGTATGTACGAAAGGGACCTGATAGACCTATCTTGTTCAAAACCAGATTTAACCATCCCCAGTCTACACTGTCAAATGCTTTTTCAGTGTCTCTAGTCAGTATAGCTGGGGAGGTATGTTTATCCGGGTGTTTTTTAATCTCATCCAATGCTAAGAGCACCTTTCTGACATTAGTGACTGCCGAGTGCCCTTGTACAAATCCTACTTGATGTTCACTTATGAGTCTAGGGAATATAGGGGCTAGTCTGTCTGCCATGATTAAGGGATGTAAATTTAAGAGAATACATAGAAGGCAACATACAGGGAGCACAAGATGTATGTTAGAGCTAGGTAATACCCGGCAGAATGACCAACACCGTCTGGCAAGCGATGGGAGGTAGGAGGGGAGAACTTAACAGAAAGAAACCAAGGAGGTCTAAAAAGCACAGGCCAACAAAACAAGTGTAGCAGACTCAAACCTGCGGCGGGCCAGAACAAAAGAATGGCCCAATGTACTGGGGGGGAAAGTGTGACCAATATGTGAACACCAGTTAGGCATAAACTAAATCACATAACATCGTGAGAGTTCCATAATGCAGGAGTGCAATTCTGACCATTCGAGACAAATCATACAATGCAAGAGCTTACACTATCAATTAAATCATGCTGGTGTCTTCAAGTTAGTAAAGGACTTATATGCTAACATTCTATCAATTTAAAGTAACCTTTTGAGGACCGGAAAAGAGAAGCAAGATCCAACAAAGTCCGTTGAGAGATCAGCGGAGTGGGCCTGTAGATCTTGTAGGATCCTCCGACATTCTCCTTCTGCGACCTGAACGTTGGGGTTTGGGAGACCGCAGAGGCGCCACATGGAGGTCAGCTCACTGCTGGTCTGGAGCACGACACGCCGAGTCTATGGCATTAGGCCAATCCGAGATCTCCACCTGGGGCAAGTCCAGAGCAGCAAGGAAGTCCCCAAGGTCCGCAGGAGTGCGAAGAGAGACCAGAGAGTCACCATTTTTCGACTGGAGGGCAAACGGGAAGCCCCATCTATATGGGATGCGTCTCTCTTGTAGGACAGCCAGTAAAGGTTTCAGCGCCGCTCGCATCTGAAGAGTGCGTCTTGAGAGATCAGGGTTGAGACCAATCGTTGAGCCTTCATACTTCACAGTTTGCGGGCTTTGCGCAAGATCTCCTCCTTTCCGTTGTAGTGATGGACTCTACAAATGACGTCTCGCGGCCGTGAAGGATCCTGGCTTTGAGGTCGGAGGGCCCTGTGTGCCCAGTCAAACTCTATGAAGGTGCCATCGGGCCAACCTAAGATATAATTGAAGAGCTTTGTAAGGGTTGTAATCAGTTCCGACGTGCGCACGGTTTCAGGAAGACCTCTCAGTCTGATATTATTGCGCCGATTACGGTTTTCTAGGTCGTCAAGTTGAGCAACCAGTTGGCCTTGGCATTCCTCTTTAGCTGCGACCGAAGCTTGGAGGGTTTTATTGGTGAGATTTGTAGACTTTTGCACCGATTCAAGCTGCTGGTATTTGCTCTGCAGGTTATGGACTGCGGACTGTACAGGCTGAAGTTCCTGCCGCCATGCGGTGCGGAGGTCTTAGCCTAGCTGCAGCATGTCGCTTTTGGATGGCAAGAGTGAGAGTAGCGCCTGAAGCTCTGGGTGTGCCGCCAAGGCACGGAGTGCATCCTCTTGTGGGAGCGTTGTGGTGAGGCGTGCTGCATCTCCAGTCCCCTGGGGAGTCGAAGCCACAGGTCGAACATGTGTTGCCAACGACGGAGAAGAGGAACTACTCGCCCACGTGGGGAACCCGGGATTGGAGTTCCATATTTCCCCTTAGAGAGTAGGAATTCTTTTATCCATTAGCTGTGTCTTCAGATTCTCACTGTGCAAGGATCCCGGAGGGGCAGACCACTCCAATGGTCGGGTGTTGAGCGCTGCCACTGTGTGGTGCTGTTTGGTATTCGCCTTCAGCCGGGTGCTGGCGTGCTGCGCCTTGTTGTCCCCTAGAGCTGGCGGAGGGGTGTCACTAGGAAGGCTAATAGGCCCACAGAGAGGCGCATCCACGGAAACTTGAGGCGCTGCTCAGGCGCTGATATCATGAGTTGGGTCCAGTAACCGAACTTGGCTTCCAGCCAGGGGAGCATTTAAGTCCCCAACTGCCTCTTGTAAGGGAGATGGAATAACGACCCTTTGGTTAGGTGACATGTTGGCAGAGGGGGATGAAGGGCCTCTCTTGGCAGGCTGTTGCGGTGCCGACACTGAGAGGTGCAAGGTGGCCATGTCCTCAGCATTTGATGGGTCAAGGGGGGAGCTCTCCGCAGCCCAGTTTGCAGAATAGTCCCCTGCTGTACTCCAGGGCATCCTCCCAATAGTTGAAGGAGAGTCCTCCTGCGGCCCCCTGATATAGTGAGCACTATAAGGAGTGTCCGGTCGACAAAGTTCACGGCCAGGATAAGAGAGACCTCCCTCAGCAACACCACGCGATGCGTGAGAGTAGAGCGCGGGCTGCATTAATGGCGGCTGAGTTTCCATGCGGCCGCTTAAGATGGCTGCCAGGCACCACTCAGCCGATGATGGGCTGTTCCCGAAACGCACAGGGCTCCCCTGAGGGTTAAAGACCATTGCCGGCAGAAATCCCGATGCCGGGCTCGGAGTAAAAGTCCCCACTGCAAGCGCTACTCGCAGCTCAGAGGCAGTCAGCGGTACCTGTTGAGGCGAGGGGGATCGATCCACAGGGGATTCCCGGCCAGACGGTAAGGCTGTCTCTTGTGTCTCCGTTGAGACGGGGGCTGCCGGCGACACCGGAGGTGAAGCTCCTGCTTGAGTGGCTGATGGAGTTAAGCGCTGGGTAGCTCTGTCTTTCCTCTGTGTTCCACAGCAACTCAAGTCCTCCAGCCGCAGCTCACATTCCGGGGAAGATGGTGCGGACACGCGGGTGGGGAGGCCCTCTCCTTCCCAGTCCTGGAGCGGAGCGAAGAAATTAGATATGGGAATATCCCCTAGGGAGGGGGTCTTGGCAATCTTGGGAGCCTTCTTCTGCCTCTTGGACCTCATTTCAGGCTTGTCCTCTCTATTTTCTGATGGGTCCTGCACGGAGCTCAGCAAGCGTGCTGCCTTCAGCTCACATGGAAAGCCACACCCCCTAGTTCCTATTTTTTAACATATCATTGGGCCCCTTTTTTTGACTATGGCCCCTGACAGAAGTACTGCCCATACTGCCCTATTGGCACCCCTGTCAGTTACCATGTGCTATTTACAATACCGGTGTCTTCTTATGTGTCAAAGGGGCTTTTGGGCCTCCATGGATGCAGGGCCCCATAGCGGCTGCTACCGCTGCACCCCCCTATAACTATGCCCCTGCCAGCTGAACCTCCATCTTCCCCGTTGGGATGTTCCCGCTGCTACCTCTGACCACGGCTGGCGGAGTAATGTCAGCGGACTTGTGCGACCGCCCACTCCCTTTCTGAAGCCAATCCTGCACTGACACTACCTCATCCTCCTCCACTGACGATGCGCTCACCAGCTGCTGCTCAAAAGACCACATTGGGTCCACAATGTCATCATCATCACAGGTGACTTCCACTTCCTCACAGTCTACATGCTCAAGCTGCGGGCTAGAAGCCACAGGCACTGTGCTGACCGCTTGATATTTCTGCCGACTGACCAGATTCCTTCTCCTACTCTGAGGGCATCAGCGATTGGGCGTCAGAGCAGACAAAATCATCATCTTTGGCCTCTTGATCTTTTGAAATGGCTTCTGACCCCGACCGCATTGTGTGATCAAAGAGCTCTTCAGAATATGGATTATATAGAGTGGTCTGTACATTGGGTGACATTTGGGCTGTGTTTGCTTCAGGTTGCACTGATGATGAGGATGACAACATTTGTCACCGTGACTGGGAGGACGAGGAGGTAAGACTGCTGGATGCAGGGTGTGTTAACCACTGAAGAACAGACACACAGTGAGCCGAACAAGTAATGATAGGCCTGACGGTCCTGCAACTGACAATGTGCTCGCTTGTGTGTTATCGGAGCAGTGGAAGGAGCGCCTTCTAGCTCCACGTCCTATGCCCCTCCTTGCTCACTTACCACCTCTAGTTCGCTCCATGTTCAGAAATATAAATATTAAAAAGGTCAAGATTTGTTCACAGTCTCTTATTGAAGAACTGTGCTCCAAAAACAGGAAATCACAAGTGTTTTTAAATGCCTATAATTTGCAACTGGCAAATTAAAGTAGAAATAGAATTTTTTCTATGGAATATCTGTGAAATGGAGTCTTATGGAAGAACCCTGACAGCAACATTGTGACACAGAAGTCTTCTTGAATCAAAAAATGTAACTAAAAGCAAAGAGTATTAAAAAAAAAGATTTCTTTCCATGGAATATCTGTTAACGCAGTCTTATGGAAGAACTCTGGAAGCAACACTGCAATAGTTGCATTTCTTTCTATGGCAGATTTGCTGATGGTGTCTTCTGCAGTGGCTGGACCCCCAAAAAAGAAGAAATGAACTTTTGGGAACTCTGAATAAAGAAGGGAAAAAATGCAGCCAGCAATACAAAACTATACACTATACAAAAGCTATACAAAACTCCCTAACTCTTTAACTATTGATGTGTATGATTCCTTAAGCTAGCTGTCTCTCTCCCGCACCCCCGCCCCTCCCCCCACCAGCGACTTATCAAACCTGTAGCTTTTCCTGTGTAAATGGTATTTCTGCCCACTGGAAAACAAGCACACAGAGGCAGCAGAGTACATAGAGTAAGGTCGAAATGGCGTTCAATAGAAAATACAGTGACATACACATAAGACGGTCATGTGATTTTAGCAGCCAATGAGATCCCTAAACCCTTAGTGGTGACGTTTTTGACCCCCTTCTGTGCTCTGCACTGATTGGCTGCTCGCCAAAACTGAAGGAAGCAGCTGAAAGTGAAAGTAAAAATGTCGTTGAATGAAAAATTCGGTACGTTTCGCGTTCAGAAAATTTGTAAAATTAGACTCGAACTAACCATTTTTCCGAACAGTTTGCTCAACACTACCCTCCACCCATATAACACAGCCTTATACACTCTGCTCCCCCCACCCATATAACACAACCTTATACACTCTTCTCCCCCCGCTCTTATACACTCTGTTCCCTCCAACCACATAAGACAGGCTTACACACTCTTCCACCCCAAGCATATAGAACACCCTTATACACTCTGCTCCCCCCACCCATATAGCACACCTTTATACACTCTGCTCCCCCCACCCATATAGCACACCCTTATACACTCTGCTTCCCCCATATAACACAGCCTTATACACTTTGCGGCTCCCATATAACACAGCCTTATACACTCTGCTCTCCTACCCATATAACACACATTTATGCTCTCTGCTCCCTCCACCCATATAACACAGCCTTATGCATTCTGCTCCCCCACCTATATAACACACCCTATACACTCTGCTCTCCTCACCCATATAATACATCTTTATTCACTCTGCTCACCCCACCCATCTAACACACCCTTGAACACTCTGCTCCCTCACCCATACAACCCATACTTATACACTCTGCTCTCCTCACCCATATAACACACCATTATACACTCTGCTCCCCCACTCATAGAACACAGCCTTATACACTCTGCTCCCCTCACCCATATAACACACCCTTATACACTATGCTCTAACTCTTTATCTCTGACTTCATCTCCTGAAACCTCCCCTCATGTAGCAAAGGGAATTAGAAATAACAGAAGATTTTAGACAGAGGAGTCTGAAGGGGAAATTGGTGTCTGGACAAAGAGATCTAAACAGGACAGACGTTCTGAAGAGGAGAGAGGAGTCTGGAGGGGATATATAGATCTGGATGGGTCAAAGAGGTCTGCAAGAGACATCGGTGTCTGATAGTGGCTTATTCCATTTTTTAGACCTCATGGAGCCCAGCGTGCATGTATTTGAAGAGGTTTGACCAACAATGATCTTTACAATATGGTTACCTTTAGGTGTATATAGATACTGTAAGACAAATCTCTTAATGGCTGTTTATCGCTAATAACATAATGGCCAATCACATAATCATGTACAGGAAATTGAATTAAAAATTCTAAAATAACAAAATGCTGCCCCCTTCTGGGATCTCCTCCACCTCAGTAAAGATGGGGTAGAATGTAGCATGCTCAGTTCACACTCCTGTATTAGGGGATAAGGTCAGCGTCTGACCCCAGTCTCTTACGCCCTGAGCCCTGCACAGAATTATCAGAAGACCATGTCTACAGAAGACGCTTCCACCACAAAATAAAGATCTATCTCATCAGAACAAATAAGTGAATGAAATATTATCCAATGAATTCCTTTGATCAGTAATTAATACAGTAACCCCTTCCCTGCAGCTTATCCCCCGGTGGTTAATACATTGATCCCTTCCCTGCAGCTTATCCCCCGGTCGTTAATACATTGATCCCTTCCCTGCAGCTTATCCCCCGGTCGTGCGTTGATCTTACCTGTCAGACGTCCATCTGTGTTCGATGCAAGTCTCTACAGTGTGAAGTCACCGACGCGTCTATCCATCGTTTTTATAGGAACCAAAAAGTCTGGAAAGTTTGGTTTGATAAAGTAATCTCTCTCGTGGTCATTGATCCGATGATGTGAGGTGAATTCCCTGGAGCCATGTCTTATTGTTTGCATTGTGCATGAATCACAGAGGAAGAACCTGATTGTGCACAAATCTCATCATCCTCATTATATTTGGTATTGTGAAAAGTTGTGACACAATTGCTTTGAATGGATGTTAAAATGTTCCCTTCATGCCCAAGTATACACAATACAGCCAAAAGTACTTGGACCCCCCAAATTATTGAGCTTAGGTATTTTAATCGGTCAACAGGTGCATAAAATCAGGCACACAGCCATGTACTTCTCATGGAGAAAGAGTGGTAGAGGTATAGATCTCACTGAAGACCTCAATGTCTTTAAACATGGTACAAGTAAAGGATGCCAGCTATGCCACAAGTTAAGAAAATTGTTGAGCCACCAGTGTAATGACTCCGGTTGATAAAGACGGCAACGAAACCTATAACAGAAATTAAGTCAACCATCAGCCCAGAGCCGTCTTTGCAGCATTATGGGCGCCCGGGCATAGCAGTGCAGTGGGCCCTACCCAAATACATAAAATTAAATCAGGCCATGCCTCTAGCCACGGCACACATGAAGCCATGCTCTTAACCACCCCAAGCATACCTCTATCACCACGCCACCTACATCTGGACACCGCGCTGACATCTTGTAGGCAGCCTGCAGTCTACAAGTCTAAATGACAAAGCAGGGAGCCGATGGCTTCCTGATCCACCATGGTTATTAACTGTTTATACAGCCTAACATCACACAAACAGTTAAATCATCGGCCCCAACACAGAGATCCAGAGCATGCTCTCTGGATTCCTGGGACATACATTTACCACATGGAGCCCCTAGGCTTTTGGGGCCTCTGGACAACTGCCTAGTGTGCACAATGGATAAAATGCCCCTGGCCTGTAGTGTGGCCACTGACAATGCATATATGAGCGCAGTGGAGATCCCTTCCACCCTCCAGAGCCCATGCACCAATGGATAGATGCAATGCTATGGCTATTGTATAAGTGCATCATATAGGGGCTGAAATTAGTAATATGTATTACAAGCTTTGAAACCAAGTACATCATATAGTGTGGATGGTGCATATTTGAGAGCAGAGGAGATCTACTCTCCATAGCCCATACTCCTGCACCCCTGCATGAATGCAATGCTATGGCTAGTGTATATGTGCATAATGTAGGTGCTAGAATAAGAAAATGTATTGCAGGCTGATAGGCAGGTACAACCTGTAGTGTGAACAGTGCTATATGAAAGCAGTGGAGATCACTTCCACTCAACCCTAGAACTAGAACAATGCAATGCTTATGCATGTACTTGAAAAGAAACTTTATTGCAGACTGATAGCCAGGTACCCCCTATAGTGTGGCATTTAAGAGAGCAGTGGAGATCCCTTCCACCCTCCATAGCCCATGACCCTGCACCCCCATAGCCCATGACCATGCACCCCCATAGCCCATGACCCTGCACCCCCAAAGCCCAAGACCCTGCACCCCTGGATGAATGCAATGCTATGGCTATTGTATAAATGTATCATGTAGGGGCTGAAATAGGAACATTTATTACAAAGTGATTAAAACCAGGTACATCCTGTAGTGTGAACAGTACATATACTGTATGAGAGCAGAGGAGATCCCTTCCACCCTTCATAGCCCATGCTACTGCACCCCTGCTGTATGTCATGGCTAGTGTATAGATGCATCATGTAGGTGTAGGCTTATAGCCAGGTACAGTCTGTGGTGTGGACAGTGATCTCTTCCCTTCACCCCTCTTGCACCCCAGGAGAGATGCATTGCTGTGGCTATTGTATAGGTGCAGGCTGATGGCCAGGTACAGCCCGTGGTGTGGACAGTGCATATATGAGAGCAGTGGAGATCACTTCCACGGTCCTCCACAGCAGATAGGAAGTCTCTCCAGTGTATACCAACACCCCACACCTTCCCCTCCCACTCCTAACACCCCACCCCTCCCCCCCACTCCTCACACCCCACACCTCTCTTAATCACTCACTGGTCCTGAAGTAGCAGGGCAGTCTGGAGCTCCGAACTGCCGATGGTGTCAGGGTAGAGAGAGGAGGGGCAGCGTTGCTCCTCTCTCCCCAGCGGTGTTCTTCTGCTCTTCAGCGGCACGCACTGCTGTGGAGGGGCAGGGCTGTAGTGCAGGAGCTTAGAGCATCGTCTGGCCCCTGATTTACACCTCTGCTCCGCTGCCTGCGCTGTGAAGAGAAAAGCGCAGGCAGGACACAGCAATAGCAGGGGCCGCATCAGGCATCACTGTAGCCTGGCCCCTGCTCTGACTGCCGCGCCGCCCTGTCTGCTCTATAACGTGCAGGCACAGCGCAGCAGACCAATGAACATCCCTGGCTATATTCACTGCCACTAGGCAGGGTAGACAGCTGCCCGCGGGGCCCCTGAGCTCGTGGGGCCCCCGGGCAAACGCCTACCTAGCCCAATGGAAGAGACGGCCCTGCATCAGCCACATATAAGTAATATGAAATGTGTATCAAAAAAAATAAATGCAGGGACTTACCAATAGACAATTGTCAGCAAGATGGACAATAACACGGACACGGACGGAGATGGAAGGATAAATGACTCGAATAAATATCTTGTATTGTACGCCCGGTGAGAGGAGAACTATGGATTACCGGAATTTCGGCACGCATCCCGCCCGTAATAGAGCGCAAATACAATGCAAAATGTGCGCCGAAATTACCCCTTGTGAATATAGCCTAATATTTTTTTTCTATTAATTTTGCCATTTTGAACTCAAGGATTTATATTAATTACACATCAGCCTTTTTTTGTATAAATTTGTCATTTTACACTTAGAAGAACCTGCCATTTAATATTATATATTAAGGAGTTCTCTGGGACTATCTTATTTATTATAGGGCTCACAGCTATTATATTAAACTGTGTCATTCATACTTATAACATTTTATTTAACTGTCCTGCTCTAGTACAAAACCAGGCAAAGAGCCCTATCCTTCCCTATCATCTGCAAACCATGTGATATTCATTGTTCTCATGACCTCATCGAATGTTACATCACACTAAGTAGCTGTGCTTTAAAGCTAGACTCAGCTCAGGAACACTCCCCTGTAGCAGGAGTGACCTGAGCAGAGAATGATCTGGTTGCTCATTAGTGGGGGCATTCACTCCTGCCAGCCTTTAGTTTGAAAGTGAATAGGAGTAATTATGTTACTTATAGGGTAGGGGGAACTATTTGTATTTGTTTATCACTGAGTCCTGCCAGCAGTACCTACTAACAGTAAGGTGGGGTTGTGTTCTGCTGCCATGAAAATAATGACTGCAGCTAGCTATCATCATTATCATGACAGCAAGTACAGAGCTAGGGGGATTACTCAGTAATGTTAGCACATAGACCCTAGCAGTGATAATTATGGAGGGAAAATGTACATTGCAATGCAGTCTGGTAGTTGTAGGAAAGAGCTGCTGGAGAACTACTGACACTCCCTCAAGCAGGAAGTTTCAGTGCAAAAAGTGGATCTTATAATAGATGAATAGGGAGACAAAAGAAAAAAAATAAACATGAAGGAGGTGGAATATCTTTACTTTTCAATACAAATGCTGTTGATGGTGTTCTATGAAATCATTAAACTCCAGAATAACCCCTTTATATACACATCAGTCATTTTTTTTTCTGTTAGTGTGGCCATTTTGCCCCCCAGGAGAACCCACATAGTTATATTAATTACAAATCAGAGTTTTTTATGTTAGTTTTGCTGTTTTGCTTCATTAATTACTCAGTTTCATATTAATGATATAGAAGTTAGATTTCTGTAATGTGGGGTGCGGAATTCTTTCTGATATATGGAGGGCAGAGGTTGTTAATCCTCTTCTACATGAGCCGTTGCTCCAGATGCAATGAGGACCTACAGACGCAACTATATCCTGCCCTTTCTAGGAAAGCTATAGAAAATGGTGTTGTAACACATGTAGATACCAGACTTCAAGTTGATCACATCCATAAACCTTTTTTTTAGTCTAGTTTAACCCCTTAACGAACGCCCACTGACTTTTGACGTCGGCTGGTGCGGGTCGTTCGTCTGCAGCGACGTCTTTTGGTGTCCCTACAGACATCGGAGTTTGCGACTCGGGGCGCCGCAGCTGCATTGGGATCGTGGCTGTGCTACACACTGTACTACACACTGTACTCCACAGCCCTGATCCCAGAGCATCTCCTGCGAGCACCGGGGAGCAGAGGAAACCTGCGCACCTCGATGCTTTAACCCTGTGATTGCGGGGGATCATCACTGCAGTGTAATCAAAGGGTTGCCCTACTCTGTCCGATGATCGGAACACCCGGTGACCCAACAGAGCCCCAGAGGCTGTCTGTTTATGAATCCAGTGACAAGGGCAGACTGTGTGCTGCCCTGATCACTGCCTATGTCAGACTGACACAGATTATAATGTATTAGCATTTATTAATATGCTAATATATTACTAAGTGTAAAAAAACATTTTTTAAAAAATGTAAAACATTTCTCCCTTCATGGGATTTAAAAAAAGTTAAAAAAAAACATAAAAAGTTTAAAAAAAAAAAGAATAAAAAAATAAATATTTAATAAAAAATAACTGTGCATAAATTACACACACAAACAACCTACACATATTAGGTTATCTACACGACCGTAATAACCTGTAGAATTAATCTAACAAGTTATTAAGTGTGAAATATGAATGGTGTAAAAAAATAAATAAATAAATAAATTTAAAAAAAATTCTGCAATTATTTATAAGTGAACTTAAACCGTTCCCCCATAAAGTACAAATCGTCTTGAATAAAACGAGGCCTCATCCAACTGTGTCATTGAAAAAATAAAAAAGTTACAACTGTTGAAACGCAAGGAGGCAAAAACTAAAAAATGTTCTGGTCATTCACTCTTTCCCTCCCAAAGGGTTAAAGAAAAATTCCTTAGATCGGTTTAAAAAAACGGTCCATCTTCCCAAACTAAGACATTCTGTTTTAAATTTTTCCCCTTTTGGGCCCATTGGTTTTTTTTCGGAACCCATTTTTTTACAAAAAATTTTGGGGGTTTTTCCCCTCTAAAAATGTTTTTGGGTATAATTTACCCTTTTTCTGCTAAAAAGTGGGCCTCCTAGGGGGAATTTTAAGGGGCCTTTTTAAATTTTTTTTTCCCGTCTTGTGGGTAGGGGTTTTGTGAGCCCCCAGAACGCCCCCTTTCCCCGGGTTTTTTCACGGCGGGTGTTGGCCTAATTTTAACCTGTATAATCGGAAAACGGGGGCCTCTTTTGGGGGCCAAAACCCGACAGGGACGCCCCTTTTTCAAATTCACTAAGGTTCGTATTGTGGACATTTTTCCGGGTTTTGTTTTTTTTTAAAACTTTTTGGTCCCCCCCCCAAAGGGGTTTTAAGGTTGGTACCAATTGCGGGGGGGTTTAATTTTTAAAAAAAATTTTTGGGCCGGGCCCCCTTTCCCCCTTTTTTTCGATTACCTGTGTTTTGGATAAAAACCAGGTACAACCAAAAACCCCCTTGTGTGGGGTTTTCTGACTACTTTTGGAGTAGTGATTCCCCAAGGTAAGGTTTTAACTTTAAACCCCCTGCTGCGGTTCCTGACTTACCTGTAGGGGAGTCAGTGGCCCCCGGTACTGGTTCCCCCCCCCTTTAGATAACCCGCTTTTGGGTAACTGTACTGTTTTTTTGGGGGGGGGGGAGTTTTCCTTTAACGGTATTTCCATTAGTACACCCCTCTGTAAAGGGAACCTGTTATTTTGGGGAATTTGGGCCCCTCCTGCTTAGATACACCCCCGATGATCCCTGTTACCTGTATGGGGTGAGGTTCCCACCGGGTTTCCCCCGTTAGTTTCCCCCCCCGGGGATTACCTGCTTACCTGATGGAGTAGGTGTGATTTTTAGGTCAGGAATCCTGTTAAACCCCATTTTGGGCGTGAAATAAAACCATTTTCCGGGAAAGGGGTTTTCATGGGGTAAACCCCCCCGGCTTGCTGGGGGTTTCATGTATTTAAATTCAAATTTCCTAAGTTTCCCCCCTGTGGCAGTGAACCGACTTTTTGTTGGTCGGCCCGGTACCCGGTACCTCCTGTTTAAACCCCCGTTGGGGTTTTCGCTTTTTTTGGTTGGGGGGGCCCATTGGGTTTCCTGCGTTTTTTGGGGCCGGGGGAACGTTTTGAGGAGTGTTTTAGAGGTAATTCCCCCCAGAAAAAAGGGGGGAAAAACCCCCTAAAGAGGGGGGTGAGCCCCAAACCCCGGAAAACCCCAGAACCAAGCGGCGGTAACCAGTACCAGAAGCAGACGCCCCAACCGGGCACCCGAACCCCCAGCGGAGGAACCCCCATGAAGGGGACAACCCCCCCGGACCACCTTGAGAACACCCCTTCAAATTCTTTTTAAACCGGGGGTTGTTTTTCCCCCCCTCTTTCCCCTTTTGAAAAATTTTTTGTCCCCGGGGGCCCCCCCATAAACCCCCTTTTTTTTTTTAATCCCCCCCTTTTTCCCCCCCCCCCCCCCTTTTTTTATCGCCCGTCTTTCCCTTTCCTAACCCCCCTTTAGATCACCCCTTTCTTTCTTCCCCCCCCTTTGGGCCCCCTTCTTTCCCCTCTCCCTTATCCCTCCCCCCCTTCGGGTTCTCACGGGGGTCTCCCCTAAACGGACCCCCTTAAAACCCCCCCCTCTTCAATTCCCCTCTTTTCCCTTTTCCCCTCCTCCCCTTTAAAAACCCCCTTCCTTTTCTTTTTTTTAAAATTTTTCCATCCTTTCCCCCCCCCCTTTTCTCCCTCCCCCGGGTCTTTTTTAATTGCAAAATGGCAAATTGTTTGTGTCGCTTCTTTTTGGGGGAAAACTTTGCTTCAAAAAGGGTTCCCCAAAAACCTGTAAAGCCTCTTCAGGAGTCCTCGTGGTGTCCCACATTGATGTAGTATTTACATTTTGTGCCCAAAAATTTATGACCATAAAAGGAATACAAAGTTGTTGTTTGCAAAGGGTGGCCTTTTGTGACAATTTATGCTTTAATCTCCTCTTGAGTAAACTTCCGTTCTGCACCAGCCTGTGTGTATCTCAGCCTGTGTGAATCTCAGCCTGTGTGTATCTCGGACCGTGTGGATCTCAGCCTGTGTGAATCTCAGCCAGTTGTTGCTACTCATGTGTAAACTGTAACATTTCTTTCAGATGGACTTTATTATGGAAACATCAACATACAAAGAAAAACAAGAACAGACCAAGGAAAAAAAGATAAAATAATAAGGTGAATCAAAGGGGACGTGACAGACACCTGAAAAACTGCAGAGGGGACCATGAGCGGAAGGAAGGCCGCTGCCGGGGACTAGACAAAATGACCGGCAAACAGAACAAAAGTCCAGATGGCCAGAGCTTGAGGGGGAAAAGCCAGCAAAAGTCAGGCCTGAGGAAAACGACATACAAGACTAAATAGTTCCCCATGATGGTGATGAATAGCAGCTGTGATAGCTGAAGTCAAGTGCTTGACTGTGACCCTGCTGGAAAGTACAGAAAACACTTGACTGTCCACAGCACAGCTGCTGCCAGGGTCAAAGGGTATGCTGCAGCACTATATGGATGGATATCATATTCCCAGCTGCTGATTTCACTGAAGATTTTGTCCAAAAGGAAACTGATTTCTTAAACTATTCATGAAGACCCAGTCAAAGTCGGCCACTCGTGTTCTATAGTAAAACAAACATGGAATAAAGTAACAGCTCCGTTCCCTGCCCCCTTAAATTCATGTTGATCATGGATGTGGTTTCTAAATGAATGAGAACCAGTGCCGCACACCGTTTCGGCATCACTGCTGTGAGATCGCAGGTTGCTAATCCAATAACATAGCGGCCATGTTTGCCATTCTATCAGGAAGTGCTAAAACTGACATCGTTGTAGACCGTTCTGCATGGTTTATACTATGTACAAACGGACGAGCCCCGAATGGTTAAGTACCTTAGGAAGACTTACAGTAAATGTAAAAAAAAAAGTTTTAAAATGTAAAATTAAATAAAAAATATAAGTTCAAATCCCCCCTCTTTTGCCAATTTAAAAAAAAAAAATAGTAAAAGTGTTGCACATCATTGAAATACGATCCAAAAGTCTATTAAAATATAACATAATTTATCCTACACTGAACACCATAGAATAAAAAAAATTCCAAACACCAAAATTGAGGTTTATTGGTCCTTTCACAAAAAAAAAACAGAAAAAATGGGACATTAATTACTCAAAAAACACATAAAAAAGGTCATGTCACAGTCAAAGGTGGACTGAAAACTGAACCCTTTAAAAAGACAAAAACTGGTCCTGTGCTACTTGGGAAAAATAAACAGGTGCAGTGATTGGAGCAGTAGCTCCAAACCCCCCCCACTGGGGGAAACAATTAGACTGCACGTTAAATTGATTCCCTGTTCACACAGTTGCAGAAAAGCCACAGTAAAAATACTGGGGAGATTGCCCCAAATGCAAAAATACAGAAAAAACAACCACCCCAACACCTTATATGCATGTGGGGGGGGGGGTGACTGCTGGTATTATAATTGCATATAGATAAGGCGATACAAAAGGGTGCCATTAATGCAGATATGTGTGGTGTCCAAGTAGCATAGGGGTCAGTGTTGGCCTCTTTACTGGGTTCAGTTTTCAGTCCAACCTTTGAGCTGTGAGTATGGCCTTGTTTCTGTGTTTTTTGAGTAATTAATGTTCCATTTTTTATGTGAATTTTCTGTAAATTGTTATTTTAGGGACTTGCAAGAAATGAGGAGCCTTGACGGGGCTTGCAAGCTTGCATATAGTGGTCACTGTATTAACTAATACCTCATATTTGACATTTTTCCATTATGTCAATTTTTTTGGCCAAAAGTGCTGGGGAGCAGGGTGTGTCTGTATTTTTGTGTTAGATACCAAAAAAGTGCTGTGCAGCCTGCCCAATCGAATATTAGTGACATAATAGGCTGTAAGCCAGAATGGTGTACCACACATATCTGTATTAATGGCACCCCTCTGTATCGCCTTATCTATATGCAATTATAATACCAGCAACACCCCCTCATATATTGAAGGTGTGTGAGTGGTTGTCTTATCAGTATTTTTGCATTTGTGCAATCTCCCCATGTAATATTGTGGCTTTTCTGCATACTGTATGAACAGGTATCAATTTAATGTGCGGTTTTATTGTTCCCCTAGTGGCGGGGCATGTGAGCTACTGCTCAGCAATCAGCTGCACCTGTTTATCTTTCCCAAGTAGCATAGGGTCCAGTGTTGCCTCTTTATTGGGTTCAGTTTTCAGTCCAGCCTTTGAGCTGCAAGTATGGCCTTGTTTCTGTGTCCTTTCACACATCCCTTAAAGACTGGAATAAAGGTTGATCAAAAGGTGGTACTTATCCCAAAATGGTAGCAATAAAAATGACACTTAAGTCCTCAAAAATGCAGCATCTCTCAGGTCCATGGGTGTAAAAGCAAAACATTTTATTGGTTGCAGAAAAAGGAGCTGCAGTGGAAAATTAACAGTAGAAAATGCTTGGATTTTTGTTACGGTACATAAAAACCCTAAAAATGTGGTATCTCCAGAATTGTATCAACTTGCAGAATACAGGTAACTCATCATTAATAGTGAAAATTGAACGCCATAACAACAAAACCCCTGCAAACAGGGTGCAAGTACCTTTTTTTACATTTCACCCAACATGGAATTTATTATTCAGATTCAGACAGACTATGACCGGCTGTCATGAAGGGATTAAGAACAGGGTCCGCTAGGAGAATTTCCCAGTATTTAGTAAAAATGTTTTTTCAAATTCTAATTTTTTAAAATAAAATGTGTGATAAAATAACAATAGAAATCATTATCATCTATAATTTTCCTAGTTTTCTGTATACAGTCCTTTTGTGTAACATTCTCACTTTACACTTAGCTTTCTTTGGATACCATTTCTCTTTTCATTTATCTTTAGCTGCTTACTTTTCAATACCATTAGTGGATACACACATCGTAACTGTCCAAAAGTGAAAATTTGGGATAATGTCCAGTATTAAAATTGAGGTAACCAGTTGCATCAATTAACGATTAACAAAAACATTTTTGTTAATATTTTATTTTCAGCAGGAAAAACAATGAGATCTGAATTTCCCTATAAGAACAACCATAAGTAATACCACAAGCTGTAGAGCTAAGATATTCAACAAGGCCTTGATTTATTTTTCTGATCCTTTCGATATAAAAAACAGGTCATCGATAGATCCACTATGAATTGTTATAAGTGCTGAAAAACAGAAAGATTATTA